>JAESVK010000937.1:401963-425881 GCA_017140935.1 Hamamelis virginiana
AAGAAGAAGAGGAAGAAGAGGAGAAGCCCTAACCCTTTCACCAGTCGCCGCCGCTGCTGCTATGTCGCCGTTCCAGTCGTCGCCGGCCTCCTGCCTTCAAGACCCACGCCTATGTTCTCCTCTGTATATAATATATATATATATATATATATTCCCTCTTATTTAATATATATCCATCCACAAAATATCTGGTATATATATATATAAAACAATGAAGGGTAATTTTGTAATTTCAAAAATACTTGCTGTAATCCTATGGTCCAAACAAACACAGGTCAGGGCTTGAAGCCCAGTCATCTTAATCCTGAACCCCAACATTCCAAACAATGGTTTGAGATTACAAAGTTTACAAACCCAAACCCCCTGATTAGACATTCCCAGGCTTGAGATTCCTAGCCCGCGTACCAAACGCAACCTAATTCAGCTCAAGATCTTAGCAGCAAATGCCAAAATGAAGACCGATTCTACCTTCTATAAAACCCTACAAGTACGCAATTCTCTCTACTAAGAGCCACTTTCCTATTCTTTTTGCGACAACCCTACTAACGATTGTCAGAGTATTTTAGGCAAACCTCCACATTGAAGGTTAAGTGTCATAGCCGTTATTGTTCCATTGAAGAAGGAAGTCAAGCTTTCTTTTTTTTTACATTGTTAAAAATAACATTTTGAAGAATAAAAAAAAAAAATCAGTTTTTCGGAGTGACATTTTTCAGAAATCGACTATTGTATTACGGCAGTTTTTAGCATGCATGACATGTATAAAAAATATATCTAATTTAATGGTTGGTTTTCAAAATCTATTTTTGTAATTGGTTATAAGCAGAACACCTTACACAACTTTGCGTATAATGCAATTTAAAATAGCGCCCCTATATAGCACATATAATATGATGGATGTTTACGTTTTCAACCAAGGGACTAATCACTGTCGCGGACTGAGGGCTCACTGTCGCGGACTGAGGGCATGCCACTGGACTGGGTTTTTTTTTTCCAAAATGATGGGGCTTGAACTCAGGATCTTTCACTTCCACTCAAGTCAGCCACCCTGAGACCGAGATATCTTACCACTCGGCCAACCCCTCAGGATTGGGGTGTGCGTACTTGACAACAGTTATATGCCATAAGCTAAATTTAAGGGAAGTGGCAGCACCCATATCTAAAAATTAAAGAAGGAATGTGAAGCAACCATTACAAGTGTATGTGGCAATTAAGGATGATGCAAGCAAAGCATTAGGCCATTATCAAACATGGAGATGAGTAATTCAAAGCGGTTATCAGCAACATCTATAAAAAGGAAGGAAAGCAGCAGGAGCAAAACATATGACGTCAACCCAACCAAAGCGCAATGCTTCAATCGGCTTTCTTTTAGATTTAATCTTTTCATTCTCAATACCATTTTAAGTATTCAGTTTATTTCAATTTCCAAGCATCCAGTTCAATTCTAGTTGTAGGTAATTTACACTTTCAGTGCAATTTCAATTACAACAAGATCATTCTCATGCAATCATGTCTTGAAGCATTATGGCATTCATTGATAGCACTGTAAGCTTTGTTTTGATGTTCATTTTGATTAATTTCTATGCATGAAGTTAATTAATTTTAATTCTCATTGGCAATTTTTATTACAATTACTTTTAATCATTTTTTTTTTCTTTTTAGACATTCTTATCAAGAATGTATAAGAGACTTACCCTTATCTTTTATCAATCGTCTGACCTTAAATTCATAGTGACCAACTTGGCATCAAGGCCTTCCAACCTTAATCTTGCCCAAGAGGTGTTGATGGTCGTATTCTAACGATCTTCTTGAACATTTTAGCAAATCTTGGCATGCCCGCATTTACACAATTAGTGTAAGGACTTTTAGAGTGAACAACGGGCAAATATATATATGTATAACAGAAGTGCTAATATCAGGTGCACCTAATGCATCTTGCATCAGGTGCCCTCCTCTACAGCCACCTGTGATGAAATTTTTTAAAAACTGACCGTTGGATTAGATACTCCTATAATGTATGTCATGTCTGCCAAAAATCACAGTGATCCAACGGTTGGTTTATGAGAAAACTGACTGCTAAAAAATGATAACATTTTAAAGAACAATAAAGTCATAGTTTTTTAGCAGTTAGTTTACTCAGAAACCAACTGTTGGATCACTCTGATTTTTGGTAGACATGACATACATTATAGGGGTATCTAATCCAACGATCAGTTTTTAAAAATTTTCATCACAGATGGCTGTAGAGGAGGGCACCTGATGCATCTTGCATCAGGTGCACCTTATAACAGCACCTCTGTGTGTGTATATATATATATATGGTCACATTCGCCTTACCATTATTCCTACTATCCATTTTCAAAACACCAGTGTCGGTGTAATATTGTGAGAAACCGACCGTTGGATTAGATACTTTTCTTATGTATATCATGTATGCCAAAAATCACAGTGATCCAACGGTTGGTTTTTGAATTATGTCACTTGTGAAAAATTATTATAATTAAAAACATTGCAGTTTTTTACACTTAGATTTTTTAAAATCTAACTGTTGGATCAATGTAATTTTATTGAGTCTAAACATTGCAGTCTTTCTCATCTTTGAACTTCCGATCTAAAAAAGAGGATCTAGTTGACACATTTTTTTCTAAAAATTTAAAAGATAAAAAATATTATGAGAGAACAGGGACATTAAAAGAGCCTAATCGAATCGAGTAGTAGTCTATTTAAATTTAACTTGATAAATTAATGACCTTTAAAATTAAAGTTTGAACTTCATTGGTATATTTTACAATCGAGCTCAAATGAATATTTTATTAAGTCAATTTCAAGCCAAACTCAAGTAATTTGATTATTAAAAGTATTAATAACTTTATCAAATCTCTTTGATCTTGACTTAACAAATTAACAAACTAAAATATACGATTTAAGATTGGCTCATTTATCTTACAAGTATACTTGAACGAAACTTTTCTAAAATTGGCTAGCTATAATAAAAAATGGCTAGTCATTTGACTAGAGGTGTTCCACTGTGAAGGATAATTTTTTTGCTCTCTCTATCTCTCTCTTCTCTTTCAACTAGGCACAAGTCCCCATGCATTTTGTATGTCTTAGAAATAAAAATTTAGAGCCAAAAATTTAGCTAAACTTTTTGGCTAAACTTGTGAGTAGTCCAAAAAATTATTTTCCTTAACAAGTGTAGATGATAGAAAAAAATTTGATTTCAAAGTTTTGACTTTTGATCAATCCGATGGTGACACACCCTCGAGTTCACTGAGATCGAGTACTTCTGATCATCCGTCTTTTTTAACATTGGTCTTTTCGACATTTTATCGTCAAGAAATGAAAAATAAATAAATAATAAAAGAGTGATTATATTGCCACCCACCTAATTTGCTAGTGGCACCCACTTGCTACCTACACCCACTACTAAAATTTTAAAATATATTATTTACTACCTATCCCCTCTACAATATCCAAAACAACTCAAACTCAATTAATCTTAGAATTCATATTACTCCTTACACGCACATATACCAAAGCAAAAAGAAAAAAGAAGAAGATTAGATGAGGCAATAATCCGTTACATTTATTTATTCAAGCACGCTACATTGAGTAAAATAGTCATCAACATGCAATAAATTAAAAGGAATAGACTAGGCAATATTTCAGTTTGAAACTAACATATTGATTATTCAAATATGTTCGGCTAAATCCTCTAGAACACATGATGATATTCTACTAGCAGCTAATAAACATTCTCCAATGTTCAATACCTTCTATTGAACATGTCTATATGTTCGGTAAGGCAACTTGAACACAATGAGATATTCAATTAGTCTTATCTGAACATGGGAATATTCTAACTTGGTGCGGTAAAGATTCTACTGGTGCCTAAGGACATTCTATAATGTTCAACAGGCCCCGTTGAAAATGCTAAAATGTTCTGTTGGAGAAGGTTTGTGCAAAGGTTTGGTATATAAACTTTAAAATTGCACGATTTAGGACAAACTTTTTAAAACAAGTTTCAATGTATAACAAAAATGGACAGATGTCAATTTCATTAACGAATGTGGCATGTGAAACTCGCATGAGGATTGAAGTGGATCATTTGTGGACCCTACATGAATAAAAGACTCATTTTTAAGCCCAAATCAGTTATGTGCCTCTAACGTGACTTCTTCTAATTTTCAATTCGGAATTTCAAATAAGGTGCACATGGCTGATTTGGGCGGGAAAATGGATCATTTATCCAAGTATGATTCCAAGTATGATCCACCTCAACGCTTACGTGAGTCTCACATGCCATAATGATATTGACATCCATCCATTTTTGTCATACATTGAAAATTGTTTTTAAAATTTTGTCCTAAATCGTGTAATTTAAAAGTTTGTGTACAAAATTGAAACAACCCTCAAAGTTTGAAGTACTAAAGTGTAGTTAACCCTTTATTTTATTTAGGGGGAATTAGCCAAAAGTCATCCTTTAGAAGATTTCATGCCAAAAGTCTTTTTGGCATGAATTGGACAAAAATACTGATTTTTTCTCAAACCACCTTTAATCCCACCTCCAATCCCAACTTGGATTCCACTACGCCGGAACCGGACTTCACTACGCCGGAAGTGGACTTCACTATGCCGGAAATGTGTTTCACTATGCCGGAAATGCATTTCACTATGTCAGAAAACACAGTTCACTACACCGAAACACCAATTCACTACGCTGGAAAATATAGTTCACTACGCTAGAAAATGTAATTCACTACACTGGAAATAGATTCATATGCCGAAAAATTATTTCACTTTGCCAGAAAAAAATTTAAAAAAACTTAAAAAACATAAAAATAAAAATAAAAATCCTTAGTTGTGTGTTAGGTAAACCCAACCTTATTTAAAGCTCCATCAATGGCTTCCTGTCTTTCTCACTTCTGTTTTTCCTCTCCCTTTCTTACCCTTCCCTCCCAAACATTGATGAATTGCAGAGGAGTCAGATGGATATCATGCATCTTAAAACAAATCCTTTTATTCTTCTTTTTCTCCCATAGTCATACTAATCAAAATAACCACCAACGATTTGCATCAGTCACCGGCGATTTGCATTAGCCACCGACTATTTGCATTAGCCACCGACTATTTGCATCAGTTAACGTCATCCATGATCGGTGATGATTGAGAATATGCACTCGATGTACACCCACTCATGGGGGGAGAGTGGGTGCGATTTGCAACTGGAACACCAGCGATATGCATAAGTCACCGACATCTACATTCTCATCATCAGTGGTGAGGAAATCGTATTGAAGAAGAAGAAGAAAAAAAGATACTGAGGTGTCCATGTCGGCATTGCCCTCTATTGTGCTGCAATGTAGTGGAGTGGATGATGGGTTTGTTAATGTCAGTGTGGAAGAGAAACTAAGATGAAGAGAGAGATAGGGAGGAGATGAAAAATGATAAAGAAGAAGAACACGCAGGAGGCTGACATAGAAAAATTAGGCTGAAAAATGTGAGGAGCTTTCACCAATCTACACCGGAGTTAGAGCTTGCTGGTGTTCTCTCATTCTTCGGCGAATAAGAATAAGAAGAGGATGAGGAGGCTACACATCTGCGGAAAGGATCCGGAAAGGGGAGGGTAATTTTGTCTTAAAATAAGTATATTTTTTAAAAGTAGGACTTTAAGTAGTAAAGTTATTATAAAGGGAAATTACATTTTGCCGCCCTGAACTATAGGTCGTTTTTAAATTGCCCCCATGTAGTATTAATTAAAGCATTGTGCCCCCAGAGCTATTTAATGTGATAAATTGCCCTCTTCCATTGGGTTGACTGACGGAAAGTCAGTCACGTGTTCACGTGACTAACTTTGTCCACTGTAATGACCAAATTGCCCCCCCTCTTTCTCTCATCTTCTCCAACAAATTTTCCATTTTTGTCCTATTTTTGCAGAAATTTCCGACGGCCATAACTCCCTCATTTTTCAACCTTTTTCGATGATTCCAGTTTCTAAATTTTTCTAAAATCAAGATCTACGACATATCTAAAATTTATAATTTTTCGATGACTTTACAATTTATTAAGAATTTTTAAAGATTTTGGGCTTACTAAGCTTCAAAATTTCATAAAAAATAATGTACCGAGCGATAATTCACCAAATTTGGTATACATGCTCTCTACATCATCTAGATCATAGGAAAAATAATCACAATGCCCAAATTTGTAGAAATTCATATGCACTATTAACCCGAAACACATCCACCATTAAATAGCTTAGAAAGATTAGAAGGTCAATGTAATTTTGTCATTTTCACCCTCAAAGAAGTGTTAAGATTCAAATTTGAACCAAATTTCTTCCTTCCCTCTCTTTCTCTCTCTCTCTCTTCTCCAACAGATTTTCCATTTTTGGCCCATTTTCGCAAAAATTTTCGACGACCATAACTCCATAATTTCTCAAATTTTTTCCCTGATTCTAGTTTGTAAAATTTTATAAAATCAAAATCTACAATATATCCAAAATTTATAATTTTCCGATGACTGTACAATTTATTATGAATTTTTAAGGATTTCGGGCTAATCAAGCTGAAAAAATTCATAGAAAATAATATACCAAGCAATAATTCACCAAATTTGGTATGCATGCTCCCTACATTATCTGGATCATTGGAAAAATAATCACAAGATCCAAATTTGCAGAAATTCATACATACATAAATGTATAGAGATAGAAAGAGAGATAGCTTGCAAAAGCACACCCCATATACATACATATACATATAGAGAGAGAAAGAGAGATAGCTAGCTTAAAAAACCACACCCTCTTATATATATACGGAGAGAAAAAGAGTGAGAGCTTACCGAGAAAACCGCTGCCCTCTTCCTCACCCTTGTCTCTCTCCCCATCCTCCACCACCCCTCCATTGTTTTTTTATTTTTTTATTTTTTTAAGTTACAATTTGCCATATGAATAATATGATGTTTTTAAATTGCCACCATGTGGTATCGATCGATAAAAATGGCAAAATAGTCAACTAGTAATAAATATAGACGCTACTTGTCAAATGAAAATGTTTCATAATTCAAGGGGCACATTGCTTCAATCGATACTACATGGGAGCAACTTAAAAACGGCATATAGTTCGAGGGGACAAACTGTAATTTTTCCTTATTATAATGAGGACTTTTGGAATAAAAAATCCTATAAGAGGACTATATATGATAAAGAGTCCTAAAATATCACTTTTCGCCAATAATCCCTTTTATTTATCTAATATTACCATTAATTGTAATTTTATATGTAGAAATAATAGTAATAAAAATTAGGGTGATATACTTATAAGTGCCTCCAGTAAGCTTTTTATACCATCAAGTCCAATGATTTTTTTAACATAACAAATATACAAAAGAATTTGAAAATTTTGTGTACCTCTTGGTATAAAATTGGACTTCATGGTATAGAGCTTAAAAATTAAGGACTTTTGGATAATTTTCTCTTAATTAGTGGGTGTTACTAGCAAATTTGGTGGGTGATAATAGAACTAAAAAAAAAAAAAAGTAGGGAAGAAGCGCAAAATAACAAGCCGGCGTAACATGGGTAGCGAGCAGACGGACAGGGTTTATCAGAACTAAAACCCTAACTTCTCTGTTTGTTGAGATTGATGAGCTTCTATTACTCATCTTGTTCCCATTACCAGAAGATGAAACCCTAGCCATGGCGATCTTTCTCAGACGCGCTTTATATTCTCGAAACATTCTTCTTCTTCGAAGCTCTCTTCACTCTCGCGACTTCTCTCACATAGTATGCTCTCCCAATCTCTGCAACTCTTCCTCTCACAAGGTTCCCACTCTTGCCGCATTTGACTTCCTCAGAGAAAGTCGTAGAGGTTTCGCGAAAGGAAGGAAATCAAGTATCTCTCTCTCTCTATCTCTCTCTCAAAACACACACATTAACACATATGTATGTCAGCCTAGATTTATGGAGTTCTTAAACTTGTTGTTGTGAGAATGTTTGTTTCATTTCCATTGTACTTGAAATTCTAGGACTCTGTTAAACACATGCGCTCACGCACACATATCTGCGTAGACGCACACACACATAGATCAGCTGAGATTCATGGAGTGCTTTAATTTCTTATTCTAGAACTATTTGTTTTATTTACATCTGAATTGAAATTCAAGGACTTTGTTCTTTTGATCATGTTTGCTTGGATTAGTTATAGAGTTAAGGGGTGGTGATTTCGCTTTGCTTGTTTGCTGGATTTGATTGGTTTTTAGCATTATAAGTTTGTTCCTATATAAGAGTATTGAATTCAATTCTTCCCTAATCTCCTATAGATACTTGTCATGTTGTGGACAGCTTTTTTGATTGCCATATGATAAGCGATTGGAACTTTAGGCAAAAACCAAGTCAGATCTTTTGCCTTGAAGCCAAATCGCATAATTATATATAGACAGTTTGTAACATCATGGGCTAGTGGGATCAATGTTGACCAATGACCTCTTAGTCTGATGGTATGGGCTAAGTGTTGAGAGATTTGGGTTTGGAGATGCCAGGATTTCTAAACTCCTTATGGTCGTTTTATGACACTGGTCAGAGTGGTTCCCAGCGAGTGCATTGTGTCAAGGTTGAGGTGGGTTAGGATTACTTATTGTTGGAAAATCTAATAGGAAACAGTCAAAAAAATATTAAATTGATTAATCAAACGGTCAGCATTATAATTATAATAAGGGTCAAACAGTCCAAAACAACAATGATCAAATGGTCAGAAAAATAAATTAATAGAATCAAGACAGAAAGTGGTAAAATGTGACGAATCCTACGGGCACCTGCAAGGCATGAAATCTGGGGTTTGCACTCCCCTTACGCATGATGATCTCACACGCTCGAACTTGGTGTTAGTTTCCTTGCTTGGGAAGGTTAGAATTAAGGTTGCTTTTGAATTTGATAAGATTATCACAACTAAAATGACATGTCTGTTGGGAATGGGTATTGTAACCAGGTTCCTTTTATTTTGAATATATTATTAATGAAAATGCATATTCTTTTGCTAACTTGATGGACACAGGACACTATTGACATGTGAAATGGTAGATTAGGATGCGAATTTATCGATATAAATAAAATGAAAGAACTTGGTTTATTACATAATATATCTATTTCTAAACCGAAAAATGACTTATTCGTGTGTGCGACGCGTGTGCAATCATCACGCGCAGGGGGGGAGGAGTGGTGCAAATCCAATATTCCAGCCCTCGAGGGTACGCGCAAGCCTCCCTATCACTACCACGACTTCACCAAGGACAAGGAGTGTGAAATTATAAAGTTCTCTTCTAACAGATGTTGGTATTTCAACACTTATATCAAACGGCAAGTGATATATATATAATATATATCAATGGTTACTCCACTTTTTTTAAGCTACTATTCTCTTTATATCTTCAACCGTTCTATTTAGCAATTGATGAATAAGGCACAAAGGAGGCTCTAGGAAGAAACACAAACTAATATCAGTTATATAACCTTGTAGTACTAATCACATGCTATTTACACTCTAAATACTCAGAAATTTACCATCAAATACTGAATCTCATTTCTTTTGATCTTCACCTTTTAGAGGATAATGATGCTGCGGATACAGTTGAAGTTGTGGCAGATATTGGGCCTACCATTAAGGCAACTGCTGTGTCACAGATGGAGGCAGCAATAGTTTCATTATCACAACAACTAAGCAAACTACGAACAGGAAGGGCATCTGCAGGTATGTTGTTGTGTGCCATTTTTATTTTGATCCATTTTAATTTTGATGGTATAATTCATTGACATGGTCGCTGATGAAATGTAATTACAGGAATGCTTGACCACATTATAGTAGAAACCAGTGGTGTGAAGATGCCCTTGAGTCGGATAGCTGTTGTTTCAGTCCTTGATTCGAAAACCCTATCAGTGACTCCTTATGATCCAAATGTAATGAACTATTTCTTATCTATTGCAGATTTTTTTTTTATAAATATTTTATTCTTATGCTGCCTTTTTCCCCTCATTAGCAGGTATCATTAATGTATATGCTGGAATCTGATACTGTCTAGCTTAATAGTTGACTCTTTTTTTTCTTTTTTTTTCGTGACATGTTTGGCTCATAAAATGAAAATTTTCAATATTAATTGGAGGGCTTGCATTAAGTGAATAAATATGTAGTTGGAAATGGTTGTAAGATTTCAAGCCTTTATGGTGCATGTTCATTGATATACTCGGGTGTAAAATTTGGAAATGAGTTGTGTTTAAATTTTTGTTGCATTTAAATTATGTTTTTTAATTGTAATTTATTTTGCACAAAACAAGGTTTTTAACATTTTTTGTAAAACATGCCGATGACATTGTATAAAATAACTTCCCAGTTTGAAGCAAGCGTGCTCTTTATTGATTGACTAGTTTTTGCAGGCCCTGAAAGAGATAGAGAATGCTATTGTTTCATCTCCATTAGGATTAAACCCTAAAGCAGATGGCCAACGACTGATTTCAGTTATTCCCCCGTAAGCACTTATTTTATTTAAATTCATATTTTATTTAAATTCATTTTGTTTCTTACGCTTGTCTAAACGAAGCCCATTTGTTGTTGGTGTCTAATAGAAGCCTTTGGAGTGAGACAAAAGTCACAATTTTTGTTAATACATTTATTAATGACTTTTGTTTCAAATAATAACACAACACTAAATTGCCAACTTAACCTACTTATGCATAAGCCATAAGATATTGTAGGATTTCTTGAGTCACTTAGACTGATATGATTTTTCTACTTTTTCGCAACAACCAGATTAACCAAGGAGCATATACAGGTGAGCTCATAATTTTGAATTTCTGTTTTGTCTTTATTTCCAGTCTTTCCACTGTGGCATAATATCCTATTATGTACTTTTTGTACCAGGCTGTTTGTAAGGTGGTTGCCAAATCTTGTGAAGATGTTAAACAAAGTATAAGAAGGGCCCGGCAGAAGGTATGGCTGTACCACTGTACATAAATTTTTAATCTGAATTTATGTTCTATATTGCGGGGAATATATTGAGCAATGTAATTGTTCGTTAGTTGGAAATTGAATGAAATGAAATAAAAGCAATATTCTAGAATTATCAAAGGATGAAACCTTTAAAAGGATTCTCTGTTTGAATGTTACTGATTATGTATATTGTTTATGAGCCACCTGCAGGAATCGAGAATCATCATTAGGTGGTCCTAGAAGTATTCTCACTAAATCACCCTGTTTGAATAATTTGTAACAATCCCATCTAGGTTGTTCCCCTATCCCATCATTTGTTGTTTTGCCATTCTAAAGACCGGAAACTCAATGATTATATCTCCAGATTTGTATCACCATGAACTTCTGTTGCAAGTTTGATATCATGTTGAGTGCTAAGGCTCAATATAAGAAAACATACTTTTTGGCACATACACTGTCCAAGTGTCGTACATCTTGGTGATTTTGTAAAACTTGACTCACTAAGGGGATATTATTCAAACCTTGTGCCAGTTGGTGCTCAAACTTTATAAACTGACAGGGATGCTAGTGCCAAAAATATTGTTTGAATGCATGTGTCCCTTTGTGTAAAATGTAAAAAAGTGCAGACTAGGGGAGCCCTTGTTTGATCAGACTGTTGGCTTGCGCAGGCATTGGATACGATAAAGAAAGCAGGTTCAAGTTTCCCCAAAGATAATGCAAAAAGATTGGAGAAAGAAGTGAGATTTCAGCTAATAAAATATTTAAGAACAAATACATTTTTTTTTGTGTGTGTATAATTTTAAGTATAATCTTATCTGATGTTCATTCCTCTACACAGGTTGATGATTTGACTAAAAAGTTTATTAAGTCAGCGGAGGATATGTGCAAGGCAAAGGAGAAAGAGATCGCTGAAGGCTAGTGGCAGTCTGTTGGTATTTCCTGATTTCTTATGCAATGCACTAACTCTTTTTTGAAGATTTACACCCAAAGTTCATTAAGCCTTTAGATTGATCACTGTTTGTAAAACCATTTTGAAGATTTGTGATTTGAAGCATCATGATAAAGTGAGGTGAAGCTATGTTTGAATGTAGAGCCAACGATGTAACAGCGGCAAAAAGTACCTATTTCAGCTGCATGACAGTTTTGGTATGGAATCATGTAGAAACATCATTTATATGAGGAATTCTTTTGCGGAAAATTTTTTGGTCGTAGGTCAATTTCCACAGAACACCCATCTTTCAACATGTTTGAAAGCCCTTTAATTTAGTAATGAAATCTCTTGGTTTTAATGGAGAACTTACCTTCACCGCTTGAGCTTATTAGATAATGCTGAACTTTACATTGATATAATGTTGGCAATCATCCATATGAACTCAACCTACATTGATAAAAATCTTAGCAATCATCCATAAGAACAGTTCTGCTGAGTTATCCCACAATTAAATTTACTATTAACTTCATGCTTACTTTTGCTAAAATTAACCTATCCTGATAGGATCATTACTCTCTATATGAAATCAAACAATGTACTCTTTGATAGAATCCTCAGCAATGTTTATTTTGAGCTATTAACTAGATTGATAAAGAAGAGTTTGTAGCATGTCATTTTCTGGCAGGTCTAGGTACATTCATAGTTAACCATAAAATCTCTCCTCTCCAGATGCCTTTTTTCCAAAATCAGTGTGGATCTCACAACTTAGCAAAATCTCAAATCCCAGCTATTTAGGATTGGCTACATAAATCCATATCCTTCATCAAACCATTGGCAATTTCTCCCTCAACCTCGACTTGTGTTCATTTTTTGGCCTTCTCATCTTGGTATCTTCATCTTGAATAAACTTACTTCTTGGTCCTTTTTGCATATATTGGACCATTACAGACAACTCATGGAACCAATGAATTGGAAAATTTACTCAAAATTTTTGGGAAACCGTTTTTCATCAATTAATGGAAAATTTACTACTAAAATTTTAGCAGAAAACTTTACAATGACATCTCGACGTGAGAGGTCATTGTATAGAAGAGGGTTTCTTGTTATTGCCCATAGAGCTAAGTGCATATACCTAACAGAAGCTATGGATTTCTTCCCCTATTTCTTTAGATGAAAACGCATATACAACTGAAGGAGATCAAAACCTTTACATTGCAAAGAACCAGTTCCCAACATACTTCGAGATGAAGTACTCCTCTTAACACCTATACATACCTCCTAGGCAGAAGATCCTCACCATTGCTGCTCGTGTTTCGTCTCCCTCTGCTTCTCGCCAACTATAGCCTCCCTCGTCACGAGCTTTATCCCCCTCACCCACATCTGAGCTGTTTCAAACCCACCTTCACACACAAAATGAACCTCCTTGTTCTTTGTAGTCACCACTCGAAACACTCCGGGTTCATCAGCATCGCCTTTTCTTCGCCTGTTCCGCTGGAAGCCTGAGCTTGGCCCCATCTCGGCCTCTCGACATATCACATTTCTCCGGCTTGACTTCCCCCACCGTAACACTCCTGCAGCCTTCACCATTCTTATCTCTTTCCAGTGTGGAGTTCCTTTCCCTCCTTTTGTGTGCTTCTGCACGGGTGATCCGCCTAACACCAGCTTGCGAGCAAGCTCATCCAGTATCACGCATTCTGCGTCATTTTTACCGCTGTCATTCTTTTTCCTCGCAAGTGAGAGTGCTGTTTCACCTCTCGCATTCTTAATTTCACAGTTGGCTCCACGGGAAATCAACAGCTCACACATGCTTCCATGGCCTTCCCTGGCTGCTAACATGAGTGGTGTGTATCCTTCTCCGTCGGGGACGTTTACAGCATAACCCCTACTTGTTAATAAACTAACTGCATCCAAGTCTCCACGACGAGCTGCACAATGCAGAGCATGAAACCCTCCAGCACAGCGATTGCCCTTTTCGAGTGCGAATTCGAGCATTACTTTCTCGAATAGGTCACGGTTCTGGTTCAGTTCAGATAGGGTAACTGCAGTCTCCCCGGAATTGTTACGCAGCTTTACATCAGCCCCCGCATAAACAAGTAACCGGAAGGCCTCAACGTGACCCTCCAAAGCAGTAACCATTACTGCTGAGAAACCATTATCATCCTGATAGTCGAGATTAATTTCTGGGCATCCAATCAGTGCTTTCAAGGCTTGAATATCACCTGCTCGAGCTACAAACATTAATGGAGAGAAGACAGAAACACTGCTTGATTTGGGAACCTTTCCAGCCCGAATTACATCTAGCACTGCTTGTTGAAAACCAAGGGACCACCGGTTTGACCCAGCGATTGAACTCGCAGACTGGCCTGCAATATCAACCAAACCAAAATCCGCACCAGCCATGGCCAATACTCTGAGACACTCTTCCCACTTATACTTTGCACATATAATCAGAGCTGTTTCACCACAATCTGTTGTGGAGTCTAGATCACAGCCAGAGTCAACTAGACATTGGAGAATTGTCCATAATCCAAGACGGGCAGCCATGTGAATTGGACGAAACTCGGTTTTTCTGGTTGTTTTAACAGGGAATTCTACACTGGCACCAGTATTCAAGAGCACATTGACAGCTCCTGCATTGCCACAGAGAATGGCATGGTGGAGGAGAGACCTTCCATAATGAAGGGTGTTTGGGGACAGATGTCGGAGGAGCATGCGCAAGATAGCACCACTGACTTCAAAGTACTCCACGGCACACCAGGTGATTGCATAGGGCTCTGCCAGCCCTGCACCCACTCGGAACTCTTCGCCTGAAGCCGTGTCCCATGACCATGCTCCCAATCTTACTTTGACGTCTGTTCTGGTACCCGCCTATTTTGGGAGAAAAGACTGAATGAGGATTGTAATTCATGTTGTAAAAGAAACTTGAAGAACAAAATACAGTATTGAAATTGTCACTTTCTCATCCTTCGTCAGGTCAGCAGTGTGGACCATCCCATCATATACTCAGGATATAAGACTACTTTTCAGTTGAGATTCTCATTTGAAATGCTAAGACTACGAGGCTGGTAGTGCAAACAGAGTTAACAAGTAATGAAAACAGGGATGACTTTATTGGACATTTGTTTCCTGCAATCCCTGAATACCGTTTTTAAGACAGTACTTTGGGACTGCTCTGTTTGACAATTACATTTTCAAATGTACAGCCACGTAAAGCAACAAGTTAAGAGAATGCAAGAAAATAAATTGCAAGGTAATGTTCCCTTGAAAACTTGCCCACTTGTGCACCTGTCCATTTACTTCAAATATATATACTGAAAATAAGATGAATGGTTTACCTGCAGCAGCAGACGGACAATAGAGACCTGCCTATTAACAACAGCAGCAACAAGTGCAGTACAGTCGACATTCGTGTGCAGGGAAGGCTTAGATGACTGGAGCAGCACCCTATCAGTTGCACTCACGTCAACACCACACTGCCATTGAGCAAGGACAATTATGTCAAAATGGCTTATAAAACAACTTATACACACACACAACCCATCAATTTCTTTTTTTCTGTTTTTGGGGTGGGACGGGGCGGGAGGAGAGGAGGGGGACCAGATAAGTGGTAAAAGGTTTGCCCAGAACATACCAAGTATCTACAAGCTAAAGTTGTTACATAAGCCAGAACACATCAGTGCCAACCATGCCATGTAACAAGAGACCCCACACAGTATGTAGGTCAGTTGTCAGCAGCAGTTCAAAGCAGGGAATACACACAAAGTGTATCGTCATAAAAGGAAAGGGTGAGGAACAAAAACAACTTTCTGAGTGGCCATAACCCGTTTAATTTCTATCTTCCAAAAAATATCTAACATAAACCAATTTTAACGGTAGTAAATAAAGCTCGTTTCTGTTTAGTAAAAAGTCTCTATATGGAATGTGGAAGTTGCTGCCAGACAGCTCATATAAGCTAGTGAATATGATGTTTTACCTTCATGAGGATGTCCACCACATCCACGAACCCTCTGCAGCATGCCGAGACAAGGGCATGCACAACTATATGGGGCCGGATCAAATCAGAGCCCATGATCAGCTCCGAAAATCTTGCCCGCCCATGAATGCTCGCTTCCAACAGAGCTTCCTCACAAGCTGGCTGGGATGCCCCAGCTTTAAGTAAGATCTCCAAAATCTGCAGGTGGCCCTCCCTCACCGCCACCGTTGTCGCGAAGCCCCTGAAGAGTTTCTGGTTCACATCAGCTCCAATGCTCTGTCATTTGATAAAATGCCAACCTTCAGTACATTAAAATGTGGTTAAAAGATTCCATAAGATGATAATGATCTTTCCTTGTACTCACTTCCTTTTCATTGCTCAAAATCTTAATGGAGATTAGGAAGGAGAATACAAAGCTAGTACCACAGAAAGGACCTTGGATTTTTCATTGAGTACAGAAGGTCATGGCCACACAGAGACAAAAATGGGGAACAAAACTGATGCCACAGACAATGGGGCATGGAACTCCCATTAACCAGTATCTGGAAGGTCATTAATAAGAGGGGAAGGAGGGACGTATTTTGGATGTGTACTGTTATGTACTCTTTCAGGCTCTGGTCAATGGTCAGTGACAGCTTGACATGGGCTTCACAAGCACAAATATAATTATAAAAAATAGTTTGTCTTTTTCCTTGTAGATGTAGGTTCCCCAGTGCATTACAAGTAAATAAATAAGACCAATACAGATCATGTGTGATATAAGCAGAGAATAACACAGAGTAATAGCAGAGCATGTTTTAACTAACAGTAAGTCTTCTGAATTATTCCCCGTCTATATAGTTCAATAGGATCAAAAGCCGTGCCGGTTAATTTTACCTCACAACAAAATTACAATGGGTTCCACTCTTAAGAGATAAATACGGAAAATAAAAATCAGTAAAAGGACAAACAACAACAGAAGGTCACTGACAACTGCATTATACACACTCAATATCTCAGATGGATGTAGTGCACGGTAATAACCCCACAATTTATATCTTAAACAAGATTTTGTGATGGCATAACCTTCACAATTAAATCCATAGAGGGAACATCACATTTTAGGAGGTAATCAGCATGCATAAAGTAATGGGAATTTCTTGGAGGATAATTGATACGCTGAATTATTCAGCAACAAAGCCAAAAGAAGAATAAGGCTACAGAGAGGAAGCTATCATGCTATAAAGCACGAGCTAATCTTACAATTATGGGATCAGGGCGTTCTTTGTTATTTACATTAAATAAAAAAAGAATATAAAAAGAATTCAGATAAACGAAGGAATTAAATCAAGGAGGATCCGAGTGAAAAAGCCATATTTCACCTACTTAAGGATGGGTATACAACTTTTTTTGCCATTCTATTACTTGATGGCTGATGCTGTTCAATCACAGGCCACCAGTCTTACAAAGCCAAATTCAAATAAAATAGTGTTATCAGTGAGAAGGATCTCCTGATATCAGAATATCTCTGAGTTACAGATTGCATGTGGCCAAATTACAGCGGATGAAAAAGTACATGACAGTAAATTTTGTCATTTACAGAGGACTAACACCCAATAGTTTAACACGAGATGTTAATAGTTTTTTTTTTAAAACCTGAGCAATAGCGGCAAAGTAATGGGGTTAGAGAGGGGTGGAAGACATTTCAAGGCAGAGTTTAACATGATCCAAGACCACAGGAGCAAAAGACCGTACACTGGCTACCTGTGGGAGGACATCACCTCACACTTGGTGATATGTAATATGTATCCTTGAACAGAACTCACCCTACTGCCCCCCTAATTTAGAATCAAGATGCACACAAATGCAGTGATTGGAAAATAGCTAACCAACCTAGAGCTACTTAATTACAATAAAATTTTATGAACCTGATGGTTGAAACCACTGCTAGTGACTTCTGTGATTCTACCTAGCTAAGAGGAGGCCATTAGGAGGCACTAAGCAGCAAAAATTATTAATGGAAGATTAGGTTTTATGGTTTGCACAAGCACACAAGCAGGCACACAGCCAAACACAAACAAAAGAAAACAGAACTATAAAATAAATAATTAAAAAAAAAAAAAAAAACGTAATGTAACGAATCATCAGGAAATAATAGAAATTGTACACAGAATCTTTACAAATAAAATGATTCTTAGAGGAAAATTAGCTCCTAATTGATTCTTAGAGGAAAATTATAAATATTAATGTCTTTCTAGACGTTACTTTCTGTAATCTATATTCAAATCAAAGATTTATGTTATCATAATATAATAGAAACTGAATTAGACTTGAAACAATTAATGCAAATTTTTTAGCATTAGCTGCAAAATCAATCCTAAAGATAAAGAATCACTTTAGAATCCAGCCTTTGAACATGAAAAGCAAATAGGTCAAATAACGCCAGATTTCATTTTAATAAGATTAAACATCAAGCATTTATATGGGACCTAAGGATGAAAAAGCAATAAAGACAATCAATATCTAAAGAAATAAAACGGGAAACTTTAATTTCGAATATATTGCCCGGAGAATTAGAAACCTTAGTACCAAATCTTCAAAAGTTCTTATAGTCCTGAAAAAGAGAAACTACTAACTGATAATACGAGGCCATAAACAGTCGTAAAAAGTCCTATTTTAGAAAATCTCTATAATTAAGTACATAATACTAAAATCGGCAGATTCGTCCAAAATTAAATGTTTAGTGCAACTCAAAAAGATAGCATTAACCAAACACCCGCTTTCAAAATTTGAATAAAACGAGACCAAAAAATAAAAGTTAGAATAGAACATTTAAGATGAAAGAGAACGGATGAAATGGAAACCTCTGTTTGGTCGCTGAGAATATTGAAGACGTGACAAGAAAATATATAGCTCCGAATCTTTTTCTGTTATTTTGTTTTCCAGAAAAATTGAAAAATTCACCTCAGCAAAATCAATATCTTTCATTTTCCTACCTTTTCTCAGCAACCAAACAGAGCAGAAGACAGGGCAGAAATTCGAAACAGAAAAACGCAAAGAACTAAACCACGAATGGGAGCGAATGGGAGGGACAAAATAAGAAATCCATCAATATTTGCAGAGTAACTTCCGTGCAGGCGTACAGCTAGAAACCAACAATATGCAATGTGACAAACCAGTATCCATAAATGACACACGAAACGCTTTAATCTCTACGAAAACCATTAATGTCAATAAAACAGGGTAAATCTAAAGTTCAACAGCAATGATCTGATGTAATATATTGTCTAAAAACGAAAGCTTAAATCACATTACCAGTAGTTTCTTCACGAGCGTCACATTTCCAGCATGAACAGCGAGGAACAACGCCGTTACGTCAGTCTTGAACTCCTCATACTCCACACGAACTTCATTAGCCGTTTCATCACGCAACAAGACCTCCGTCTTCCTAACCTTCAAGCAAACAGCTCCAACGAAGTTGACATCTAAAGACGGATCGGCGATACACTCCAATGCCGATCTCAGATCGCCAGAGTTCGAAGCTTCGAGAAGACGTTGCGACACCTCCGCTTCGTAGTCAACCGGAAACACCTGTTTTCCGGCGAGAAAACTACCACCGGAGTGACCAAAAACAGTCATTATTTCCGGCAAAACTAGAGGTCTATTAGTCTATAGGTCCAGTAGAGAGTAAGGCTTATCACAATGCAGGTTCAGGCGTGGATTCGCATGAGCTCTCTCTCTCTTGTGTCTATTGGTTTATCCTTGTTTTCTCTCTCTAGACTCGGGAGTCGAGAGGGGAGAGAAAAACTTGAAAGGAGTGAGCGGGCAGAGAGAAGGGGAGGAGTGGAAATTTAATGGGGGTTGGATGGTTTTAAGTTTTAACCACGGTTAAAAAGTATTTGACTGTGTGTCAGAAACTGACATGGGTGGGTGGGTTAATTTGTTTGTTTTTTAAGGGTGGGTGGGGCGTGACCCAAATATAACTGATGTGTACTGACAGAGCCGAGAGTTAGCTGGCTACACCACAGACCAAAGTGGATGAACGGCAATCTCTCAGCTCCTTAGCCCATCTCATGGCTCTTGGCTCGGCTTTCAATCACCACAACATTTTGCACGTTTTGCAGAATACAGATATAATTTTTTAAAGTATGAATATTATGAGATTTTCAATTATTTTCTTATATATTTATAAATTATAATTTTTTTTGAACCATTTTCTTTATTAATAGGGGTAAATTTGGAAAAAAAGAAAAGAAATTAAAGATGACATGGGAGTTAACATAATTACATATTTTTTAATTTTATATTTTTCAAAGTGTGCAATTAAATTGGGATGGAATGAGTAGTAGAATAGTAATAAATGAATTATTTTTCAAATTATAATCCTTTTTTCTAATAATATTCTTTTTTATATACTTAAAGAACCCTAGTACAAAATTAATATACTTATAAGCCCCTCAAGAAAAATAAGATTTTGATAAATTAATAAAATATAGAAAAATGACATTTGTGCCCATTAGTTATGCTGCTGATATGAATATTAAGAAATGTGGATAGTTGCAAAATTTAGTGGATACTATATTAAAACCAAGAATCAAGCTCCTATAATTATATGATAATACCAAGAGGATATCCATTTTCAAATGGCCTGCAAAAATTTTTTCTACATTTCAGATATACCAACATTTCAGATATACCAGCAATTTTTGTTTGGAGCTGTTTACCGGCGGCGAATATGGAACAAGGTAACCGGTGATCATGAAAATAATAATAAGAACTGTGTAAGACCCATGTTATTTCATTATTTATTTTTTTGTTTTTTATTTGGGAAAATGAGTATATGAATCAAAGGTGGTAGGAATCAACAATAAATTACTCGCATATTTGATTTGTATGGTTTCTTTCACACGAATCACAGAGATACATTTATCCAGTGAGTTTTTAAATGTTTAAAGGTACATTACATAGATTAGGGGTTGTGCTTTTTAGGGATTTTGTTGCAGAGATAAATATAACAGTACATGGATAGATAAATACACCATAAACTATTTATTCCAATCTCATAAAGATTTGGTTTGTTTTCTTGCATTGGATTACTATAATTATATTCAGTTTATGTTCGCGGATAAATGAACACACCGTGAAATCTTTGCTCCAATCTCATAAAGATTTAGTTTTTTCCAATGGATTGGAGAAAAGTTTGATATTTAGTAGTTCCAATTTTTGTGCACAGATAAATTAATCCACTTTTAAATAGTTGCTACAATGTCATGAAGCTTTGGTTTTTAGCATAAGATTGCTCATATTTTTTATTTCTATTCATTTTTTGTCCACAGATAAATGAATACACCATGAACTCTTTAATTTGTTCCAATCTCATAAAACTTTGGATTTTGTTTTATATTCAGTTTATGTCCACAGATAAATTAATCTATCATGAAATCGTTGCTCCAATCTCATAAAGATTTAGTTTTTTTGCAATGGATGACTCTCACTTTTGCTTTCTATTCAATTTTTGTGTACAGAAAAATAATTCCACCGTTAAATAATTGCTATAATGTTGTAAGCTTTGATTTCTTTGCATTTGATTGTTGTTTATTTTTTTTTTTAAATAAATAAATGAATCCTAATGTAGTTGATCATCATTGATTGTTTGATTTTTATTATTATTTGATTTTCCATATTTGGTTAGTAACTGATATGGATAAAATATAGGATAAGTTTGAAATAAATTCAAATTCAAATTTATCTTATATTTTATCCATTTTACTTGCAAACCAAATATGGAAAATCAAATCTGATTCTAATCTAGAATTAAGGAAAATCCAAAAATGTCATTGCGCAATTAATATTTGATTTTAATTTAAACATAAAAGGATTTTTGGGTAAAGAATCTTATTAATTGGACTTAGTGATAATAAAATCAGTTTTTAGGGTCCTATGGATAATTTTTCTTAAAAAAATATATGACTTTAAGTAATAGTTCATTAGAGTACTATTTTTCACTATTAAAAAAAAATAAAGTAATAAAAAAATAGAAAAAAAATGACTGAATAATAATAAAAGACTAATCAAACTCATTTTCAACTTACCAAACTTTCAAATACGCCACTCACCTTGCGACCTCTAGCCATCGCAAACGTGCCATTATTTAATGGGAGAAAATATTGCAACCCCAACCAACTCTAAACTCACCCCTATTCTAAGTACACCCTAATAATTACTAACCCCAAATAAGTTTCAATTCATTTGTTAAGCCCGCCCCAATTTAAAAAAAAAAAAAAAAAAAACCTCAACCCCTCTCACTTATCCCTTTCTCATCTCCCTCTTTCTCGAATCGCCAACCCAGCCTCGTCGTCTCCCCCTCTTTTTCTCACACCCAGCCACCCTTTCTCCTCTCCTTATCTCTCACGCCGGCCACCCTCTCTCCTCTCCCTTCCCTATCTCTCCATCAAATTTTCATTTTTTAGATTTAAGAATTTAAACATTTTTCCCTCTCTTAACAACAAAAGGCATATAAAATGGAGCTTAATGAAGCCTTCAATAGTGATGAGGTAAGTGTTTTGAAGCTTTAATGGTGTGCTTTTTTATTTTTATTTTTTTATTTTTAATATCGTGCTGTTAGGTTACGCAGAACTTAACAATCTGTAATTGTTGGGTAGAAGACGACCTAACAATTTGGGAATGTTAGGTTGTATCCAACCTAACATTCACTGAATGTTTGACGAATGATTTTTAAAATACTATGAAAAACTATGATTGTTAGATACTGTGATAGTTTTTCACAGTTTATATTTTATGAACCGACTGCAAGATCATTGTAATTTTTAGTATGCATGTCATACATAAGAAGAATATTCAATTCAACGGCAAAAAGCCAGATTCTATGTGAGGACGTCCTCATAAAAATAAAAATAAAAACGACTCTACCGTTTTAATAATCTGACAATTCTACTTTAATTAACATGTCAAACAGTATAATTACTCTTATAAATATTTTATTTAAAAAAAAATTGAAAAATGAGATTGAAAGGACTATACTACTTTTTTCTTGTCTAAGAAGAATGACACTACTTGGACTGACTTATCATCGATTTTTGTCATCATGTGTTAACATGCTGCATGTGACAGATTTTCTTAACATAGAGTTTTTATCTTTGATTTCACGTATGATTTGCAAAATTAAAAATGGGATTCGTATTTTGATAAATCAGTCGTGCATATCAAAAAATACTTTGATTCAATTATCAGTTTAAAAAAAATTAATGATGTAATTAAAATTGCGACTGTGAAAAAATATGACAAGTTTGAGAATACAATTGTTGAATAAGTGTGGTTTTGGGCATGCATAATGTAGGTAAATATATAGAATATCTAATTCAATATTCATTTTCTTAAAATAAATGTTTCGTATTGGACCTACAAACCATGTGTCAAACCACAGATAAAAACTATGCGTCAAGAAAACATATTCCATTTAATGTCAATTTAATATTTGTGCACATGAAAGTGCAACAATATATATCCATTTGTCGACATTGGGAATTGAGGATATGAGTAATTGTTGTCCCAAATATATAATCCTAGAGGGGGTGAATAGGATTTATGACAAATTTTAGCAAGTATTACCAAATAAAAATTAGGATTCAATTACTAGTAGTAGAAGCACAATAATAAAACAAGTAATTAAATGAGATAGAGAGAGAGAAATCAAACTCAGCGATTTAACGAGGTTCGAACTCCGCCTACTCCTCGCCTTAAGCACCCAGCTCAAGGATTCTCATAATCCACTAAAGATTACTCCTTCAAGGTGGAGAAACCTTTACACAGTCTTCTTTATCCCAGGTGTAAGACTCTCACCTAAGCTCACAAAGAACTTCCTCAATGGTTCACAAAGAACCCACAAATGTGCTCGCAAAGAACACCTTAAGTGCTCACAAAGAACACTTAATACATTCTCACAAAGGATGGTTGTATACAATAAATGCTTTAACAAGCTGATTTACACAAGTATAAAGCTCAACTAATAGCTTTCAAATGATTAACAAGTATAGCTCAAGTA
>JAESVK010000937.1:425891-437424 GCA_017140935.1 Hamamelis virginiana
CATTTTGTAATTGCAGAGTCTTTAGTCGACTAGATAAGGGTGATTAGTCGACTAGCCAGTTAAAATTTTAAAGCATTTGAGTTCTCGGGCTCGGTTAATCGACTAGACAAGACTAGTTAGTCGACTAGCTAAGTCAAAATCAGTTTAGAAAATTTTTCGGGCACGGTTAGTTGACTAGACTATGGGATTAGTCGACTAGCTCTTCTGTATTTCACAAACTTGGCTACTGGAGTGCTTTTAGTCGACTAGCCAAAGGGATTAGTCGACTACTAGAAGTTTCATTACTCGATTACTCTAATGTTTAGTCGACTAGATTTAGAATTTTCAATGTTCTAGCTACTGGACCATGATTAGTCGACTAGACTAAGGGTGTTAGTCGACTAGACATGCTCTTAAGCTAAAAACTTGATATTCTTGAGTCTAAATCAACTTATAACATCTAAAGTAGTTAACTAAACATCCAAGAGCATTTTAAACTAAGTTACAAGGCATTTTACAAGTCTTCTAAGATAATGTATGCTGATGCAATATGAGAAAACTTTTTGTCTTGAGTTATGCAAGATTAACCAATTGAGTTATCTTACGTAAGATTCCTAAACATCTTGACTTCAAAGTCTTCAAGGAATAGCTTCAATATGGCTTCCACAAGCTTCATGATCCAATGAATTTGATTATTTGCACAATTGAGAAGCTTGGGATATATTGATGAGCTCCAACAAGATATGACTTTGATTCTATGGAGACAAAAACACTTAACAATTTGTTATTAACTAAAGTAATAGTTGTTGATCATCAAAATGTGGTCAATAAAATTGACCTTAGGACTAACAGTAATTTCTATCATTTGAAAATATATATATATATACATTGCTACTACACTAACAATAAGGTGTTGAAATCCATGACCTCTCCCTCACAATAGGGTGAGAGATACCACTAAGCTATTGGCATCATTCAAATGATCGAATTGTATTTCTTATACAAATAATGTATTAAATAGTTTCATTTTTTTTTTTTTGTCATTTAAATTCAATAATTCGTGGGACGATAGAATTTTTTTTTTTGATCTGTTCTATTGTCCAAATAATTCATTATGATTAATGTAATATTTAAAATACAAATTTATTTAGAAAATTAAAATTATCATCATGTTTATTGAAATAAGATCAATTTTAAAAAAAAATATAGATGTTCCTTTATCCGACATATAGGATTTCAACTCTGAAATTGAGAAGTGTCCAGGGTATATACTTCACATGAAAAGAAGTACACGGGCAGGTAAAACCCCAAAAATAAATAAAAGAAAAATTCATGCTACATGAACTTTTAAGTTTTGAGAGGCTCTTTCCCCCACATGCCATTCTTGCTATCTTCACCATCTTCAGGTCTCAGAAATATCAGTGAATAAAAACAGGTGTGTGCTTCTTGATAAGGAAGAGGTAGGACCAAGTGCTTTCCCAAGAAAGTGTTAGCTATATATATATATATATATAGATATACCGGTTACTATCTTTCATTAATTGATTGACACAGTGTATAATGTGACAGTATCACATAATTCAATACATACTATATCGGTGTTGACATGATAATTAATGTAACCAGAACAAAAATTATTGTATAGGCTAAGCTAAGCAATTGATGAAAAGATGGAAAGTGTAATGATACGATTAACATTTTTGATTTTTCATAGAATAGGGTGTAAGGGGCTATTTATAAAACATGTAAACACGGCTAATCGAAAATAAATGGTTAATTTTTATCTGGTAATTAAGTCCATTTTCTTTTTTTCAAATTTGCTCAACTTTGTAATATATTTTTTTCAAATATTTTGTGAACTGATTTATTTAAAAATTAAAAAATTAAACAAATTTTTAAAATTTAAATAATAATGAAATAAAAAATAATCAGAATCTTTTTTTTTTTCTTTCCGAACGATATACATGAGTAAAACCAATTGTTAGTTATTGGTAGGGAAAGAGGTCGGAAACACACATGGGTCGAACCTTTTTCTTGAGGATTTGAATCTGAAATCTCAAGACTCAATGTCAAGATTCAAGAAAAATATCAAGTGAGCTACGCCTCACCGACAATTAGAGTCATTTTTAAATTATTAAATTTTTATAATTTTCAAGCAACCCGAATTTTATTACCTTGATTTTTTTCTCTCCTAATTCTTATCCAATCCAACCCTACCTCATCCCATCTTGAGAAAATCTAAGCAGGACCAAACATCAATGAGCTGGAGAACTATTCACTATGCATACACCCATGGAAAACTACAAAATATTGATTTGGTCTTATTGGTATTTTGGATAATTGGTGTCATCATCAGTTGGCAGATCATCACAGCCATCCAATTTGGTGAAAAATGTCAGTCAATTAACAATATACATGTATATATGCCCAGCAGTTTTTCTGCTTTTTCTTTTTCTCTGACTGGAAAATTGCAAAAGGAAAAGTTCACTGCATGGTCAATACAGTAATTGAGAAGCATCTGATTCTGTTGAAGAAGAGGTCAGTGGCTTTGCTCATTCTTTATTGACCAACATTATCATTTCCTCAGGTACTCACTCCAATGCCTTAATTTTAATTCAGGCCAAGAAATTGCACATGTCTTTCAGTCTGATTATGTTCAAGACTTAGAGGCAGTTTCAGAAACAATAAAATCTAGTTAATTAAAGATAATTTGATAGATTTTTATTTCATAACTATTTAGTATCCTTTTGGGTCAGGTTAAAACACTTATGTGGGTCGGATATTTTGAGAAACCGACAGTTGGATAAAATACATTTATTATGTATGTCATTTACGCCAAATTGTCAGATTTTAAGTTTCTCTCACTATAAAAAACTGTGATGTTTCTAATTATAATAATTTTTCACAATGAAATTTTGCAAAAACCACCCGTTGGATAACCGTGATTTTTGGCATAAACGACATACACAAGAAATGAATCTTATCCAACTATCGGTTTCTCAAAACATTCCACACACATTGGTATTTTGAAAACGAGGTGTACATATAGATGTAAAACAAAATGTAAGGGGAACCTGCCCCTTTTCTTTTACTATAAGTTTTTTTCAGTCATACCCTGCACTAATTCATGTAAGTATGTTCTTATCGAGTCTAGAAGATAAAAATGTTAACGGTATTCCTGAGTTTGATGAAAGATGATCAAATTTTGATTGAAGCTTGCAATCAAACTTTGTACATGGCACCATCGAAGGATCTTTATTCAATGGTAAGGCATGCATCTTGAAATTTGTGCAATTTTTCTAAAATTTTAGTATCCCTAGCCATCATTTATACAATTATGAGAATGCAATCATATTAGTTTTTATCTATTATAGAATATAAATTTTTCACCAACTATGGGTACTTTAGGTCTTCCATCTATTGCTAAAATTTGGGCCTAGATTAATCCTTTTGCAATGCACAATGTACACGCAAATCTCAAATTTCTGAGTCGTGATCCTTTGCCATCTGTACTATCCCCACATGTTTTATTTAAAAATAGTTTAAATAGCTAGCTCACAAATACAATGTTTGGGTCCCAAGTGTTGTAAATTGAAATTGATGTGCAATAAGGACGTCACAAATATAATGTTTGGGGCCCAAATGTTGTAAATTGAAATTAATGTGCACTATGGTTTTGTATTGATTTTAATTAGGACATTGAATTGGAGTTAGGAGTGATGCGTAGAGAAATTCACTGCAGTGGGGACAACAATCTTTGTTTTCTTATTTTCTATCAATTACTTAAAACTATGCTAAATTGCTAATTTGTTACTTGAACAATACTCTTATATTCCTTAGACTAACTTTTCTTATAAACAAATCTTATATAAACAGTGCAAGATACATGGTTGGACCGACTACCTTTAATTGTAATCTTCCACTTTTAAAAGCTTTCAAATTCTTACAATAAATAATATTATAATATGGAAACCTTTCTACTCGACATTAATATCATAATACATGCTGGCAAGAATTATGGCATTTATTTTATTTGGTCCTATGTGACTCCACCCTTTGGGTCTGTTTGGAAACAGAAGCAGAAGTAGAAGAGAAGCAGAATTTAGAGAAGCAAAAGCAGAAGTTAGTTGTATTTGGATACTGTATTTTAAATTGCTTTTGGTACTAGAAGTGCTTTTGGCACTAGAAGTGCTCTTACTACTTGTTTGGATATCATATGAAGAAGTTGCTTTTAATTATAAATTGACACAATTACCCTTGATAATAAAATTATAAATAGTTTTATTTATAAGGATAAATAATATGAATAATATTATTTAATAAATAATATGAATGATATAAATAATAAATAATATAAATAATTTAACTAATATTATTTATAATTATAATTTGGGGGTTCAAATTAGCGGTCCACTCCTCAATAGGGTAGATGGGATAAGTATTTTGAAAAATCAACCGTTGGATTAGATGATCGTATATGTTTGTCATGCCTGCAAAAAATCACAGTGATCCAACGGTTGGCTTATGAGAAAACTAATGGATGAGTTAGGTTATTATGTGGGGGATATGAAGGGAAAGAAAATTGTGTTAGTTATTTTTGTAAGAGCAATATTGGTATTAGGAAATCTTTGATATCAAAAGCAGAATCACAAAAAGAAAAGTCACCCAACTGGGTGATTCTCACAAAAGTAGCTTCTTTGGCTTTTGGGTGATTTTTGAATCTGCTTTTTTTTTTTTTTTTTTTTGCCAAACGGTGCACAAGCTGCTTGTGATAGGGAGAAGCTGCTTCTCCCGCTTTTGCTTCTCAATCCAAACGGGCACTTTGTAGTTTGGAGTGGAGATCTTCTATTCGACTTGTATGTACTATTTTTCTCTCCTCTCTCACAAAAGTTCACATTGAAAATCCCACATTTTAATAAATATTCATATTAAAATTTTTAAGGTGGACTTTTGTGAAAAGGGATAAGAAAGTGGTACATAAAAGTGAGACAGAAGATCTCCACTCTGTAGTTTGTAACATCTTTTGTAATAATTGAACACCCAAGTAATCAGAATGCTATATGATGAAATCATCAAGGAGTCTATATTTTTGGTATTTCTCTCAATGTTAATTAATGGGGCAACCTTATAATTTAAATTTGAACTATTATATAAATGAAATTCACTATACCTTTTAATATTATCATATCGTTCAATAACTGTCACAATAAAATAGTTGATTTAATCACTTAAAAAAAAAATGTCAACTATTCCCATTTTTACATTTTTTAGTAAAAAAATTATCCAAAAACTCATGAGTTTAAAATTTTATACCACGAAACTTAATTTATATAATGATATTCTTGAAATTTTCAAATTATATCGCCTATTTGCTATGTTAAAAATGTCCTTGAATTTATGGTATAAAACCCCACTACTCAGATTTTTAAGTTTCCAAACAGCCCCTTAATAAGAAAGTCAAAACTCAAAACCTTACCCACTTCCATATTATTTAAACTAAATCACGAATAATTGCCAAAAAATAAAAAAATAAAGTGAGATAATGTTCAAGCCTGGCGGCGCGCGGAGCCGAGGTCGACCTTAGCCGCAACCGGAACGTTGAGCTCGTGTAACCGTAGATTCCACGTGGCAGAGAAGCAGGAGCTATTGAATACCGCTAATTCATTTTGCTACTGACACGTCATTATATGTGTCAGTATTATTGACCGGCATTAGCCTGCATACTGTGTACTCTACTGTACCCAACTAGAAGAGCAGAAATAAAATAAAAGTGACATGAAGAGTCCAATAAGAAATTTGACAGTCCAAGAACGAAATGCCACGTAAAATGATATGAAATCTTGGAATTTTCGCTGGTCTGCTCACGAGGGTATGCGTTTTAGTTCTTTAATTTGTCGCTTTAAGACAAAGAGATCCTTCCAGTAATATGTCATAGAGATTAGAAGATTGGCAGACGGCAGTTAAAATTAATAAAAGGGACAAGGTAACGTGCAAACTCTCTCGTTTTGAGTGGTAAATGAGTAAATCACCTATGCCAACCCCTTTAAGTGGGCATGCATGCACAAGAGTTAAGCCTAATAATTTGATGACGTGGACTCTCATATAAATTATTATATTTAATATTATTCTACTACAATAATTATAATAATTCATGTGCCATTTTTTTTCCCTCCCCCTTCCAAGATAAGGCATTAATTTTAAGTTTACTGACGATGAGGTTAATCATCTGCAAATTCCGTTCATAATAACTGTTTAAATGTTAAGTTCGATTTTAGGATTTCTGTTCTATGAAACTGTAATATTTCTTAATCTTCCAAACTAATTTTAATTTAAATATAATACGGAGTAAAACGTTTTAAATTTTTTTTTTTTTTTTTTTTAAATGATCTGGTGTTATAATCCATATCAATAAATCATGTGAATTAAAATCTAAATTAAGAATAAGGTGAGAAAACCTATAATAATACTTATGATGACATTATTATTACTTAACTCAGAAGGATAGTTCAGATGGTTGAATTTCGGTGTACCAAGTTTAAGGTTTTTGTTTCGAGTTTTCTGAACCACATCAAAATATTTGCCTTACGTCTTATCTGGTATCAGTGGTTAGTAGAATTCCGACCGAGTGATTACATTATTATTACTCAAATATATAGTCTGTTTCATAGAGAAATGGACTGGGATGTGGTCAAATTAATTTTTTATATGTTCTATATTTTTTATATTTTGGGGTTTGTTAAGGGTATTGGTCAACTTAGCCTTGTTTTAACTAACTCTTTTGTCCTAAGTTGAAACAATATGAATGAATTAGAATAAAAAGTGTAGTAGTTGTTCCGAGGTTAACATGCGAGAAAGTCACCTCCACGTGATGTGTGATGGGAGTAACCTTCCCCTTTTTTATTTTATTTATATATTTATTTTTAATGCTTTTGACTATAGATGGTTATTACTAGGGTCGAGATGGATGAGCATCGTCAGCACCAATTCATGCGAGCCTTTAATGGCCCTTTGGAAATCGAACCTTACACCATAACTCCCCCCTCAACGTTAGTTTCTCCGAATGTGTACGGATACATCCGTTCCAACTTAGGATACATCCGTTTCAACTTAGGATTTTAGGAGTGTTCTCGGTTTGGACGGTTTCATCTTAATTTTGGGACCAAATCAAAACTTTCGATTTGTATTTTTCATAAATTAAACTAGACGAATTAAAATATTAAACCAAATTAAACCAAACCAATCATTCCGGTTTGGTTTGGCCGGTTTTGAAATTATTTATTTTTATATCTTTTTCCACCACATTCAGGCTTTCAACTTTCAAATTTGGGCCTTTAGCCCTATACAATGTAGACAATCAAATTCTTGTACCTTCAAAATGTAAAAAAAAAAAAATGTTTTTGAAGTTTAATTTTGGCTACTGAACTCCAAACCGAACCAAATAAAAAAATAATAAAAATCAAGCTAACCCAAACCAAATTACCAAAAAAATCAGACCAAACCAATCTTTTGATTGGCTTTTTAATCTTAAATGACCAAAATCAGCAAATACTTAAATGGCCGTTAGATTACTCAAGTGCCTTAAATCATCATTCAAATGATGAAGATCTATCGGTCATTTGAGTATTTGTAGATATTGGCTCAGTAAATATTTACTGACTATATCATAATTCTACATTTATTTATTTTTAGCAATAGGTGTGTACTACGTACAGTTTGGTATGGTCATTAATAAGTTAATATGACAAGAAAATAGATTAAATTTCCATATGCCGGAAATCTCATCCCCTAGCTCACATTAAAAAAAAAAAAAAATCATTTATGGGAATTCTAACACTTTTCTAACAACAATTTAAGGTCTTATGGTGCGAATGATGATCTTAGTTAAAAAAAAGCAAGGTGTATACCACATCTTATTTTAATCTAATGACTACTTATGATAAATATGATGTGAATGAATTTTTCTGCACTCCATCCTTTACCTCCTAATTAGGATTAAAGTTATTTTTATTGATTTTGTGGTAACTTGTGATCGATCAATATTTTCAACAGTTGTTTTGATTTAGTAGTAATTTGTGTTTCAAGAGCATTTTAGGGACTCCTCCGGGACTCTACTAGGAGTGAGAAGAAGCAAAATTGCCTCAAGACATTAGATATAAGGGGCTGTTTGGCAAACTTAAGAACCTGGTCAGCTGATGATAAGCCTATCTGGTTTTTAATCGATACTATTTGGTAAGTGTATTTTTTCTGTAAATCATATAGTTCAATCATGTTCAGAAAATAAGGCATAAACATAGTTTTTTTTTTTTTTCAAACCAACTGTAAGCTGGTATACATAAAAATCATATAACATAAATAAATAAGAACTGGTCAGACCCAGTTTTCAAAGTTCTCAAACACGCTCTAAGGCAATGCTCTTGTGAGGCATACGCCTAATGTACACCAATGCCAAATTGAGTATATGCATCTTGAGAGTTTAAGGTTAATTTTACCATTTTTTTTTTCTTTTTTTGTTCCTTTTACAATCTTTTTAATGATTATTTTTAATTATTTTTAAATATAAAGATTCAAATTTTTATTAAGAAACATTTAAATTAAAAGACTAGCTCATGCCTACTCACGAGAAAGAAAATGCAAAGCCTTACACATTTGCCTTTGAAAACATTGTTTATGACCATAATGGAGAAGTGGGTTTAAATTCTATTGTATGTAAATTAAAAATTAAAAACCTAGAAAAGGACACCTCTTATGTCTACACCAACCTTCATGTGAGTGTTATCTACAACTTCAAAGGCAGAATATATTCAAAATTTTACTAGCATGGGTTTCACTTTGATCCGATCATTTATTTTTTGTTTGGATATTAGAAAAAGCGAGGAAAAGAAAAGGAAAAAAAAAATAGTAGAAGTTGATTAGAAGTAGATTTATTTTTAAACTTTTTCTTTCATTTCTCTCTACTTTATTGATATCCAAACAGAGGTTTAGGGAGAAAAAAACAAGATAAGAAAAATACAAATGGGACTCTAGAGTCCAGAATATATAATTCACATTGAATTGAGTTCGGCAGATGAACCCACCAGTTGAATCTCACCCCATGTTAGTATACGGCATTGTTACAAAAGTAAAAAATAAAATAAAAAATAAAAAAAAGTTGTAAAATGCAATGTAGACTGAGAATTTAAAATGTTGCATGGGTCATCCCAATTCCCAAATAGGCTCCCAAATTAAAACTTGGTGCAACAGTCATGGCCCATTAGCTAATGGCCATTGCCCTGGGTGGAGTTGATTCAAATTGTCTTCCACCATTGGGACAATGGAGACCCCTTTATGCCCACCTTCCAGTTTCCTTAAAAATCTAGGCTACCTTTCTTTTCAAAACAACCATCAAATCAATACAAGTATCAAGCTTAGTGCTCAGGACAAGATGATATATCATTTCGGGCTTGATTCCCACTAAATCAGAGAGCATCATCAAAACCAATCATTAGAATTTCAATTGCATTGGCGCCTGCAGCCAGAACTTCTTGTTCAAGTAAGCTCGTTTTGCAAATTATATATGGATAATGATATAGAATTATGATCACGTAAGGAGGTTTTTACTAAACTTATTTTTAGTCCATCTCTTTTGGGAGCTGTAGAAGATATTTTAAAGAACCGACCATTGAATTAAATAATTTTTTTATGCATGACATGTCTGCCAAAAATCACAGTGATCCAACAATCGTTTTTAAAAAAATATGGTCTGTAAAACACTTCTACAGTATTTAGCTGTTAAAGTTGTTTAAATGTCAGCATTTTAAAAACCAACTGTTGGATCACTATGAATTTTGGCATACACGGCATACATATGAGCATTATCTAATCCAACGGTCAGTTTTTCAAAATACTCTCCATGTGAAAATGGACCGACAGTAAAAAGTGTAAGAACATCATTAGAGGATCGATTCTGGTATTATATATATATATATATATTGAAATGATCTAATCAGCTAATGCTGACTTAAATCTAAGTCAGCTAAGATTTATGGCCGTTGGATCATCTCATGAATCGAGGCCTTTTTAAGTGATGAGATGATCCAATGGCCATAAATGGTTAACTGACTTATATCTAAGTCAGCATTAGCTGACAAGATCATTACTCTCTCTCTCTCTATATATATATAATTAATAAACGTATAAAACAAACTCTTATTTTTCCTTTTCAGCCTAGACAAGCCACCATTGATCTTAAAGTTTTCTTAACCTTTGGAGGTCTTCTTGCCTCAATTCAATTTGAAAAATTTTGAACACCCTCAAAGATGACCCAATTAAAGGATGAGAGAGAGAGAGAGAGAGTAGCACCACACCCTTCTACATATAGGATATTATTAATTTGAAAAATGCTAAATATCTCCTGAAAAAATGTGTCCCTAATAACAATAAGAGAATGAACTTAATTTAATTTTTCAAATTTCTAAATAGGCTTTTGAATCTTGTATCTTGGTCCCCATGGTGACCCTAAAAAAGATTGAGAGAGAGAGAGCAAGTTGCTTGTGCCTCAAAGTACCCTACCTCAAGAAAATATAATTAATGTAATCTCAATTAGAATTATGTTTGGGGGGCGGTTCTTTCTCTTTATAAGATGGTAGCCTACCTTTTAAGCCATGGTTTGTCCCTGCTAAGAAAGAGGCTAGGGGAAGCAATTTCAATTTTCAACTAGTGATCATGTCATTATATCCTCAAAGTGATGATTAAAAAAGACCAAAAAAATCATTAAAATTGGCCAAAACATTGGAAGGAAATCAAACATACTAAGATTGCTGTTGTGGGAAACCCAAGTGTGCAAAACTAATCATATGCATGTCTTTCAATGATCCCTCCTGTGGGGTTGCAATTCACTTTGAAATCATTGCCTTTTGGCTTTTGCACTTAAATAAACATCTTTCAAGGAAACTTCAAGTGTACATTTTTCTCAAAGAAGTTTTTGAACCTTTGGGTGGAAGAGTTAAGGGAGAGGAGGGTACCCTACTTATAAGGGGCATGGATCCTCTCCTTGACCATCCTTGGCTAGCAATCTCAAGATGGAGGTCTTAATTCTAATTTTTGAACCTGAGGAGAGGAGTGTTAAGGGAAGGTTGAAAGGGGGGTAAATGAGCCAAAAAAGAAACAAAAAACATTAAAAAAAAAAAAAAAGGAACAGCAAAGTTAGGCATGTTGGATCTAAGAAGCATCATTGAGCACATCTTAAGTTTGAGTCAAAATCAAGCTCATCCCCAACCCAAATTCCTACTACACTCATGAGGTTTTTAGGTTGAGTGGCTAGGGATTAGGCTTAGAGGTTTTTTGGTATGGGTGCAACTCAGTCCCGGATGTTTGAACTAAAATGGGATCCAAACAAGACCTAATTCGGTTTTGCCAATTTTGAGCTAAACTAAACTGAACTCAACTCAACTTAGGTTAGTTAAGGGCGCATTTGGATAAGCTTTTACTTCCTGTTTTTCTATTTTTAAGAGTAAAAAAATTGAAGTTTTTTTATAATTTTTTTAGTGCAAAATTTGGTAGTTACTTTTAAAAGTTG
>JAESVK010000937.1:467424-492000 GCA_017140935.1 Hamamelis virginiana
AAAAAAAAGAAAAAAAGTGTCCTTAACTATATCCAATGCTTGTCATGAAAGACATGAAAGTTGACTCACAAATGGAAAGGTAGGTCCCCCATTGTCTGCATAAAAAACAAAAGAAACATTTGAATGAGTCCAATATGCACTAAACCTCATTTTAACCTTTTCAACACAAAATACGGTTAAAGAAAAAGGGGACGGGAGGGGGAGATGGATTTGGGCCATCCATGCATAATAATGGAGTTGATATTTTGTTGATGGGACTAAAATTTAGGTCCCCACAAACATGTCCTTGTTCATGATGGTTAGCATATAAAGTAATCCACAAACCTGCTTAATTTCTGCAACAGTTACATGAATAATGCAGATGGAAATTCTTCAATGAACCTCTCATTGTGTTTTGAATTCATAGTTAAAGCCCTCCCCCACAGTGTCTGTCACTCTTTAATTTTCTACTCGAATAATGTTCATCATTCTTGTGCGATTCTCTTCTTAATTTTTCATATAAGATTTATGTTAGAATTCGATCAAGTTATCCAACATCAAATGCGTTAGAATTAATGGACCTGGATCAAAATCCTAATAATCTTTATAATGGATATACATATGAAAAGTTCGGTAAACATGAACCTGTTTATAAAAGTTGGATCACTGTGATTTTTGATAGACATATATAAATATAGTATCTAATTCAATAGCCGATTTTTCAAATTATGTATATTACAATTATTTATTGTCTTTTTCCTTCTATAAGCTTTTATAAAAGCATATGTTAACTTTATCATTTTTGTTACAATATATAGAGTCCCAATCTAGTAAGCATATGCTGACTTTTGCAAAAGTCAGCATGAAGCTCATAGGAAATTGTGGGATGTATATTTTGAAAAACCGACCGTTGGATCAGATACCCTTATTATGGATGTCACGTTTGCCAGAAATCATAGCGATCTGATATGGGGACCTCAAAAAAAGGACCGTAAAATATTCTGACTGCTTAAAACTGTTACAGTTTTTCTCAGTGACATATCTGATAATCCGATCGGTGGATCATTGTGATTTTTGGCGCACCTGACATACATATGCATAATATCTAATCAAACGGACAATTTTTTAAAATATACATTCCACAGTTCCTAATGAACTTTACGCTGATTTTTGCAAATATAAATATATGCTGATAGAACTTCTATATATATATATATATATATATAATTGACTACTTCAATTTGCCTGCCATGAATCAGCTGTCAAACGTGGTCCCTTCCAAATCCTTGTCCTGCTTTACTTTTTAAACTTTTGTGGGTTATTAAAATGCATATGATTCCCATATCACTAATTTTATTTTATTCTTTACCTTTTTTCTTTGGGTGGGGGGGGGGGGGTTGTCTGCTTTCCCCGAAGGAAACTAAAATTGTGTTATTTATATCGGCCAGAAGATGCTAATTGTTTATTGTTTTCACTGAAACTGTAAAAAGAGAAAAGAGAAGAATGCAGATTACTTTAATCATTTGATTTTGTCTTTTCGTGTGTGCCCATCATGCATCTTGGAATCGAATCATCTCATTTTCCATTGAATATTTGAATATGATTACAGCTTGATTAGTCAATTGTTACCGTTATATTAATCTTTTCATGTTGTATGTTAATCATGCACCAATTTCATGAATTAAAAACAAAAACAAAAAACAATATATTTTCTAAAAACAGATTATGGACCGTTTTATCTTCTTTTTGACCCATGAATATTAAATGAGTCCACTATCTTTTTATGTGGCATATATTTTAACATATAGGTGATGTATACAACATGGAGTTTAATTTTGAGGGTATTCAAAGGAATATTGGACCTATGATATTGTATATAATTTTTGTGAACAAATCAATATTGTGAATGGGGCGGGGTGGCAATTCACGAGAATAACAATCATTATCATAAATGAATGATGATTCTCTGCTTGGGTTTGCTTGGTGCTTGGGTGATGTGTCATGATCTGAATTATATGCACATCAACCAAGTGAAAAACAGGCCATTCAGATCATAACACATCACCCAAGCATATCCAAATACAAGCAGATAATCCAGATTAATCATGAATGAGGATAAAAATTTGAAAAAAAAAAAATGAATGTCATGAATTTTCAAAAATTGTTTGTACCTATGACATTAATTATAAGGATGATTCCAACTTTTTTTGTATAGTTCCATTCAAAATAATTAATCTATACCTTTACATTTTAATACATTCATTTGGACAAACTAAATGGATCATAAGTAGGTTTAGTGTTGTGAGTTTTAATTCTCAAGATTTTATTTTCTTGAGTCTATAATTTTTTATAATTAAGATTTTTATTGTTTGACTAGACCTAAATTAAGAGGAAAATACTAAAAATCCCGTCGAACCATCCCGTAACTGTAAATCCTGTCTTACATGGGAGGAGGAGAATGGATACGGCTGCTTCTTGTTAACCCATTTAATTTGCAGATGAGAAGGACAAGTCTATCAGAAGTGGGCCCATTGCTTCAGAAATCAGTAAATCACGTTTCCTGTTGACAAGTCTAACCTAGACTTCTATCAGTGATGTGGCTTGAGCCACGTCAGTAGTGATTCCGCCTAGCGACTGAGTAAATCATTTTCCTTGCACAAACCAAAAAGGCCAAAAATGTTTGCCTCTGCCCCCCATCAAATCAACATCCCAATACATGCAATTCCTCTACCCAAAACATGCAACGGCTCTCCTTCTTTCTCTACATCCCAATACCTGCAATGTCTTTGCCCCTAAAACCCCTCTCCTTCTTTCACCCGTTCACCATTTTTCTCTCTTTTACATACACACAAAGACCACAAGGAGAAAGCTTAAAAGAGGGATCATCCGCTCCTTCTCATTTGGTGTTGCTGCCACCCCAGCTACTAGTGCCTCTCTCTCTCTCTTCTTCTTCCTCTTCATTGTGCTCTGTCTGTCTCTTCTTCTTTTTTGTGTTTTCACTGTGTTTTAAAAAAACATAGCTGCTGGTTTTTTTAACTGTGTTTGTAATTTTCAAAGTTTTCATTATGGTTGTAGTTTTCAAAGACAGTGAAAACTAAAAAAAAATATAGGAAAAACCCAAGTTTTCACTGTATTTTTAGTTTTCACTGAGTTTTTTTTTTTTTTTTTTTTTTTGGGTGTTTTTTTTTTTTTTTTTTTTCATTTTTTTTTTTTTTTTTAAAGCATTTTTAGTATTTTTATTGTCTTTTAATTGTGTTGGGAGTGTTTTTCACTGAATTGGGAGTGTTTTCACTGAGTTTGGAGTTTTTTTAATGTTTTGACTGAGTTTTTCTAGTGTTTTCACTTCTTCTTTTTTTTTTTTGAGTTTTCAAAGCATTTTGAGTGTTTCCACTGTCTTTTAATTGTATTGGGAGTGTTTTCACTAAGTTTGGAGTTTTTTTTAGTGTTTTCACTAAGTTTTTCGAGTGTTTTCACTGTCTTTTTTTTTTTCCTGAGTTTTCAAAGCATTTTGAGTGTTTCCACTGTTTTTTAATTGTGTTGGGAGTGTTTTTCACTGAGTTGGAAGTGTTTTCACTGAGGTGAGAGTATTTTAACTGTCTATTTCTTTAGTGTTTTCACTGTCTTTTAACTGTGTTGGAAGTGTTTTCATTGAGTTGCTAATGTGGCACAGACGGGGTAGAAATGCGATAAATTTGTACGGGACTGGTAGCACTGCTAAAATTAAAAACACACACACATACACACATTTTGACCAAGTCATTTATTTTTTAAGATAACAAAAATACTTTGGCCAAAATATTTGGCAACCATTTTCCTTTAGTTTAAACTAATAGCATTCTTACACTTTTTTTTTTTTTTTTTTTTTTTTTTTTTTTGCAAGGGGAATAACAAATGGGTGAGTTCTCATCCAATAGGAATAGAACCTAGAATTCATCCAATAAAAGAAGAGACATGAATCAATGAGCCAAATCTCATGGTAAATAACCTTTTTATTATATCTAAAAATTAATTTGTGGCAAAAAAAATATAAATTTTAAATATAACATTACTAATCTTATAAAGTTAAGTATAGTGAGAATCGACCAAGGTGGAAATTGAAATTCTTGTATTTCATGGGAGTTTAGGTATTCATGGAAATTGTAACTCTAAATAACTCTCTCAAATGAACCATCTAATTGACAACAATTCCTGAAAATTTTAGAATTTCTATCCTAAATTCCTAATTAAAAGACAATCAATTCATTTCTAAATTCTGAACTAAAAAAAGAAATAGAGGGGAAATTACACTTTGCCCTCTTGAACTATACATCGTTTTCACATTAGCCTCTTATGGTTTCGATTGCATCAATGTGCCCTTGAACTATTAATAGTTTTTAAATTATCCCATTTTGTGATTTTTTTTTTAATTGAAAAATGGTGTCAGACAAGTTATTTTCTTATGCAGTATTTATCTTGGATTGCTAATGAGTCTATAGGTATATCGGTGAAATTTCATGATTTTTCTTAATACTATATTTTATTTATTATGAATTTTATTTACTGTATGAATAAAATAATTCATAAAAAATTAAAATATATTGAGAAAAATCATAAAACTTTACCGATATGTTTATAGATACATTAGCAGTTTAGGATAAATACTGCATAAAAAAATAATAATTTTAACACCATTTTCCAATCAAAGAAACAATTGGCTAACTGATAGAAGAGGATAATTTGATACAATCAAATAGTTCAAGGGCATATTTATGCAATCAAAATCATAAGGGGCCAACGTGAAAATGGCCTATAGTTCGAGGGGAAAAATGAAATTTTCAAAAAAAAAAAAAAGTAATCATCCCAACGTGGTAAACAAAAAATATTTTGCAGATAAAAAAAAATAAAAAAAAAATGAATAATATTTTGGTGGAAAAAATGAAAATTAAAAAAAAAAAAAATTAAAACCAACCTCACCTTATCAAGATTTGTAGGTCCCATTTTTATCATGTAAAATCCAAAACTGGTTCATCTTTAGATGATAAAATTGCATGTTTTATGGATAGAGGATTGATTGAGTTTGATGCCAAAATCCAAATAAAGAAAATTCCAACCACACACATCCCTCTCTGTCTCTGCTAAGAACTAACCAACAGTTTACACAACTCCATCAAGATGCCTAAAATATTTGAGCTCAACTGGTTGGATGATGATTCGGTTAGTCAAACAGATTTTATACAATAAAATTGAATTTTGTATTAGTATTATATAAAATTATAATTTTTTTTAATATTTAATTATTTATAATTTAAACTGGACTAACCAAAATCAATCAGTGAAAATCACATTCACGGTTCATAACCAACTGAAGTCCGAATTTACTTCTAATGTGTAATTCAACTATTGAAATTAATTTAATGCACACGAATTTGAAGTAGTCAACCTCATCCTCTACCTCATCCTCATCCTGTGTGTCGGGAATTGATACGTGAATAGGATTCTGTATTGGCCGATTACAATCGGAGGAATTTTACTTCTGAGGATTTTAACTTCTTGGATTGTTTTTGCCCATTCAAAAACAAATCCAGACTCCACATCTCCACATGCATCTCCATTGTTGTTTTCTGTTCTTCTTTCATGGGATTCCAAAGCTGTGGCTTTTGGGGTTTCTTCTTCCACATAGTATCATATTCGAGACAGGCTGTCTAATGGGCCCTCATGTTGGGCTCCCTCTCACAATTCCCAAGTTCCAAAGTTCCAAAGTTCCAAAGACATGTACTTTTTTTTTTTCCCCTTTAAACCCTCTATTTGGACAGACTGTATGTTGGAAATCTGTTTATTATTAAAATGGTTTAAAATTAAAATCATTGAAAGCCACAAGATAGGCATGTGATGTGCCGATATACAATGTGGGGTATTCATGTCTTTTTGTTTTTTCTCTCTCTCTCTCCTAGGTGAATATTTATTTATTTGTTGAGAGGTGGGTATTCATCTCAATGGAGTTTGTCCTTTTCTATGTACGTACAGTGAAGCTCGTGCCATTTCTAATATAGTAATATGGACCGACTAAACACAAGGAAAAAAGAAATTGTAAAATTGCTTGAGCTAGTTATATTAATTTTTCCATATATATATATATATATATATAGTGCTTAACAAGTGCTATGACATGATTTTATCATTTGTCTCTTTTGATATATTTGTACTAATATAGTACCTAACTTAATATTTTACGGTAGCTATTGTGCTGATATGACATTATCATATTACATGTTAGTGATTGTGAGAGAATATAAATATATTTTTAAATAAATTATTAATATACATACCTTTAGAGTGCACACCAAAAAAACATAATAATATCATAGAGAGAACACAAATCCACTATTTAGACATGCATATTTCGTAAAAAATAGAAAAAAAAATACTATAAATCTCTATACTTCAATCCCACTCAAGTCCCAATTCACAAAATATGTGAATGCCTCTCACATCAATCATAAATTTAAAATTTTACTCTTACTTGATTTAGTTCAATTTTTAAAAAAAGTTGTTCCAATTTGGGATATTAACTGACGGAATTAATATTCCATGTATTAAAATTAACGGCTGCTAACTTGGCCGTCAGTCAATTAATATTAATTCTGTCAGTAACCCAATTAACAGACGTCAATTTTAATAGATGGAATACTAATTTTATGGGTTAATGTTCCACATTGATACAATTTTTAAAAAATTTAAACTATATCGAGCAAAAATAATATTTAAGGACGGCATTGATATTTGCCCCAAAATTAAAAGTGATAAAATGTCATTTTTCCTAAAATAATAGATAAACGAGGGACTTATAGTGAAATAAAAATCCAATCAAAAGGTGGAAAAAAAGTGAAAAACCCATGTGAGGGCATGGATGCAATTCTCATCTGAAATCCTGGGCAATCACGAGAATCATCCATAAAAAGCAAAAACAAACAAACTTATATTTAGTTTCCTCTCCCACTCTGAAGCACAGTGACTCACCCACTTGTCCACTTCTTCTTCTTCCATTCTCTCTTCTCTGCTACATACACGCTGAAGGCACTACTATCTTGTCTTTGTCCTTGTGCAAAAAAGAACCGACCCCATTAATGTCAGTGAGCAAGCACAGCCTCTGCCTTTAATTGGAGCCGCTGTAAATGCCTTATCAGTTATCAATATCTGGTACGGCCTTTTCAACTACCTCCTCCATTAAGACTTCTCTTCTTAATTGCACATGCATTTATCAAACAACGGTGCTTTCTCTGCTTCTAATTTCTCCTCCAACAGGGCTTGTCTCTCTCCTCTTCTGCCACTTTCTCTTGTTTTTCCTTCGTGGGTTGTTCTGTTCTGTATAAACACAGAAGGTTGTTTGTTCGAGTCCCCTGGCTTCCTTTTTATTATTATTATTATTATTATTATTTTTGGCAGATTTTGGACCAATTTGTTTAGGCTTCCAACATTTTCCGGGAAATACGCACTGAAAATTTTCCCTTGAGGATTTTCTTGCCATTTCTAGTGTTTTCTCGGATATCATCTTTTGGTGCATTATGGGTTTCTTCGAAATTGGATGTAATCATGAAACGGTTAAACAATGCTTCATGAGTCTTGCGTCTGAGGTAGGATTTGAAGTTATCGTTTTTATGAAATTTCTTATTGGGTTTGTCCTAATTCATGAGAACTGAAAATTTCAGCTGAAATCTTCGATGGGTTTCTCTTTTGCTGAAATGGGCTTGTTGGGTTTGTTTCTGTTTTTCCTGAGCTCAATTGTACTGCTCTCTCTCTCTAGGGTTTTCTTTCACTTTTGTGAAATTTAAAGCTTACCAATAACAAACCCGTTTCTTCTTTTAATGCATTCTTGTCTCATAAAGTCTCCACAGTGGAATTAAAATGGGTTCTTCAAACTTGTTTGTTCTAGTGTTTCTTTCATGGATTTTGTTCATCCCTGGTACTTATCAATTACAAACCTATGAGACCCAAGTTCTATTGCAGCTAAGAAAACATTTGGAATACCCTTTGCCATTAGAGATTTTGGAAAATTACAGTGGAGACCTTTGTAACCTATCTTCATCCCCACAAGTATCCATCACTTGCCAGGAAAATTCTGTCACTGAGCTCAAAATTATGGGAGATAAAATTGGCAACGTTAGTGGCTTCAATGGATATGCAGTATCCAATCAGACTCTATCAGAAAGTTTTTCAATGGATTCTTTTGTTACAACACTAACAAGGTTATCCAGCTTAAGGTCTCTTTGCTTAGTGTCTCTGGGGATTTGGGGACCACTTCCTGATAAAATCCATAGGCTATCTTCACTTGAACTATTGGATATGAGTTCAAATTTTCTCTTTGGTTCTGTTCCACGTAAGATATCTACGTTGGTGAAGCTTCAAGTTCTTAAACTGGATGGCAATTTCTTAAATGATACTGTCCCTGATTGGTTGGATTCATTATCAAATCTTACTTATTTAAGCATGAAGAGAAATCGTTTTAAGGGTCAGTTCCCTTCTTCAATAAGCAAAATTACAGCACTCACTGATATTTCCCTGTCTCACAATGAGCTTTCCGGCAAATTACCAGACTTGAGTACCTTAACTAGTCTGCATGTGTTGGATTTAAGAGAGAACCATTTAGATTCTGAACTACCGGCCATGCCCAAAGGATTGGTTACAGCTCTTCTAAGCAGGAACTCCTTCTCAGGGAAGATTCCTGAGAAAATTGGGCAATTGGGTCGGCTTCAACACTTGGATTTGTCATTCAACTCTCTGAGTGGAACGCCCCCATCTACATTGTTCTCTTTGCCAAATATCAGTTATTTGAACTTAGCATCCAATATGTTGAGTGGGTCACTTCCCAACCACCTAACTTGTGGGGGCGAACTTGGGTTTGTCGATATTTCTTTTAACAGGCTAATAGGTGGGCTACCTTCTTGTCTGGGAGCTATTTCAGATAAGAGGGTTGTTAAATTTGGTGGAAATTGCTTAACCATGGATATGCAAAATCAGCATAAAGAATCATATTGCAAAGAAACTGGTGTAAGGAGTAAACAGTACAGTGGGAAAGAAATTGGAGTATTAACTGGTGTTGTTGGAGGAGTTGTTTCAGTTTTAGTGCTTTTGGCATTTGGGGGGTTCATTTTGTGTAGAAGATACCGTTCACAGAGGACATTTGAGCAACATGTACTGCCAAAGGTAGTGCAAGATAATTCATCGAAAAGGGTTTCTGCTGAATTCCTTGCAAGTGCCAGTGAGTTATATATTTCGCAAATTATTGTCTTTCTTTCTTGTTATTCCAAATTCAAGCTATATTTGTACTTTTTAAAATGTCAATATCATATATCAGAATTTTCAAAGATAGACTTCATCATGAGTTTGTAAACCTGTTTTTCAGGTTCTAAGCAATTCTTTTTTTTCCCTATTTTCTTCAGGGTTTATTTCTCAAGCTGCGAAGCTAGGGACACAAGGTGCCCCGGTATATCGATTGTTTTCCCTAGAAGAGTTGAAGGAGGCCACAAACAACTTTGATCAGTCGGCATTTATAGGTGAAGGCTCTATTGGGAAGGTACCCCTCAAAAATCAAATATGCTCTAGAAGTTTAAATGAGTTATTGAATTATTCCTATACTTATCTTTGGTTGCAAGAGTATTGTTCATTTAATCAAATTAAATAAAATTTACTTTACTGTTTACAATACTCCAAATGGCCCATTACTGGCGTAAATTAGAACGACAATGATTTTATAGAAGTGCTTCCTATCTTGATCTGTTTCAATGTGTATCCATATGCATTGAAGTACGAATATGGTGGACCATCCCAGTGGCATTAAATCATATCCTAAGATGGAAGCACTGCTATGAACAAATTGCAGGCTCACACAAGTGTTTAATAGGTCGGTTTTTCCTGTGAACGGAGAAATTTAAGTTCTATTTCCCAGGGGCACATTCTTTTCCATAGGAGAAACCTCAAAACAAATTTTGTTAACATTTATATGCAAGCCAATTTGATGATGCAAAGACACTGAAATCCACTCTATCAATTGGAAATTCTAAACATGAAGTAAAGTTGGCTTGTGAGGATGCCAAAACTAAGCTTATAAACTAACTGTACAATGTCAATAAGTCCTTACGTGGTTTTGGCTTATCAATGGGATTTGAAAACAATATGTGAATTGTGATGGTTACTCGGTTCAATAAAGTATATATATCTATTAAACATTGCCTTTTCTTTTTCCCAGCTTTACAAGGGAAGATTAGAGAACGGGACTATCATCACAGTACGACCTCTGGCTTTTCTTAAGAAAAATTCAATTCGAAACCTTACACTTCAGCTGGATTTGCTTTCGAAGCTTCGCCACCCAAATTTGGTTGCCCTTTTGGGTCATTGCATAGATGGTAGTGTACAAGATGATTCCAGTGCCAACAAAGTATTCCTTATATATGAATATGTGCCTAATGGGAATTTTCATGCTCATCTTTCAGGTCAGTAGAGCCCATCAATTAAATTATATTTTTATATATGTAGATACATATGTATGATACATGTACACGTACATAAATGTGTACATGCATAATATATTCAAGCATACATACATGTGTATATCTGTATAGTTGTATGCATAACGCACTCTGTTACTCAGTTACACACTCTGTTACATTTATACATGAGTATGCACTATGTGTATATACTATATACATGAGTATGCATATACATAGTCAGTTACGCACTCTGTTACACACATCTTGGAGGCCACAAAGTGCGTGCCTTCCATATGGTTTCTGCAATTTACAAGAAGAACAACCATAGAGTGGAATGGTAGAACAGGATATGTGTAACTGACCTAATTATCTGGGATAAAAAATTATGGTGTTGAGTTGTACTTTAAGCCTTTTCTTTTTCCCTTTTTTTTTCTTGCTTTAATTTTTTCTCTTAGGCCAGTTATATAACCAATTGATTGCTTGTTTTGAAACTGTCGTTATATGGCTTACTTAGAAAAAAAAATAGTAAAAAAAAAATGTGAATGGTTTAGAAGTCAGTGTATAGGCCATATGATTTTACCTTCTGATTGGTTTGATTTTTGACCTGGATGAAATTATTGCTGGGACCAACAATACTACAAGTATGCTACCTATATGGATAGTAAGCATCTTATTGTTGAAACTACAAGTTTTACTTATTGTTGAAACTACATGTTTTACTTATCTTCTATACATGGCTGCTTTATGTATTGACCTAGCTACATTCTTATGTGCAGAAAATTGTCCAGAGGTTCTCAAGTGGTCAGATAGATTGGCGATTCTAATTGGTGTCGCCAAGGCTGTGCACTTTCTACATACTGGGGTAATTCCTGGTTGTTATAACAATCGATTGAAATCAACCAATATATTGCTTGATGAGCATCGGGTTGCAAAGCTGAGCGACTATGGAATGTCCATCTTCACGGAAGAAGTTGAAAAACGCGAAGTATGTTCCCTTAGTAATTAGATGAACTTCTTGATTTTTCAATAGCATCTCAGTTCAAGTGGTTATGCTAACACATATTATCTGTTTGTAGGCAAAGGGAGAAGGCCCCAAATCATGGTAATGATCCTTCTTAATTAAAAATTTATTGTATAGATTTTTCTGTATGATAAAAAAAATTTATTGCATTTTTATTAAAAAGGTTAGCCTAGGTTTTAGAACCATTCACCAATAGATAATCATGATACAGATTGAAGATTCAAAACAGAAAGTTTGTGACTAAAACATATGATTTTACAGTTGGGTTGCATCTTTATTGTCTTTATTTAATCTTCTCGTAATATATCACTTTACAAAAATGGGGTTTAGCTGTAGAGTTGACTTTCTACAGTTTGCACTAGAGGTCATGGTTTTGCTCATTCTCCATGTTGTTCCTTTTTGTGTACATCCTGTGTACTAGCTTAAGGCCTTTTGCTCTCTGTTTAATGAGATTATTGCTTATCAAAAAAAAGGAAAAAAGAAAAGGAAATAAAGTCATAACATAAAATCTTTGTTCTAGGCATTTTTCTTTTAACTAGTCAAATGATAGTTTTAGAATATAGAGGACAGCTCTGATAGTTGTGATTAAAATTTGATACTTTTCGTTACTTTAAAGACTGGATTTTAAAAAGTTTTCGGGTGATCCAGCTCAAAACTAAAAGAAACCGATTGAAGAAATATCATCTGGCTAAAGGTGTACAATAACTGATTTATAAAATTAGGGACATGGAGGGTCTGTCACTCCTTTCATGCATAATTCTGATGTGGTGAATGGCCCTTGTGTGTTTGTTGTCTTGTCTTCTTCCCTTCACCCTCCATTCTTTCTCTTTCTTATAGTGTAACCCTTATTTTTGGAACCATTATACTCCCCTGACTGTCCCATGGGGATCATAGATTTAATCTATCATGATAATCTAGTATGACAGCAATACTAAATTTTGTAATGGAACATATTTTTGTGCAGTTTACAATTTTAAATTATATCACCGCTTTAGTTTATGTTTAAAGAATTGTTTATTTAACTCTCTGGCATCCTTGTTGCAGGAAAATGACAAAACCAGAGGATGATGTCTATAACTTTGGATTCATATTACTTGAATCCCTTGTGGGGCCTATAGTAACTGGAAAAGGAGAAGCATTTCTTCTAAATGAAATGGTATTATAAGAATTTTTTTTAGATGCTAAACCATTTTACGGAGCATGATAACAATGCTTTTTGGCATTTTCGGCCATTAACTTTTCCTTCCCATGATTTTCCACAATTTAGATGAATGAGAAGTTCAGCAATAAGGGTGTTTTCAAATGCAACTTCAAAGAAGAATCATTTATAGTTGATCTTTTATTATAAGCACATACACTGATATCATTTGCAAGTGGCATCATGATGTTATTTTTTAGAAATATCAATCAATTTTTGGGTTGAAGTGATTCTTTTTTAAGGCAGGTACCACATGCTTTTTATGTGAAATTGAATGGGACGTTTTGGAGGTTGAAAGAAAGCAACATATTTAATATTGCATAACCTTTTGACCATTACTTCCAATCTTTCAATTATGACACCAGAAATAGGCTACTAAAATTATTTAGTGGCCTGCAGAGCTCATACTTCATTCAAGATGTATCCAACCAAATCCCAATATTTTATTATTGAAGCTTGAATCGCCCAGTCTTTGAAGTTCATTGATATTTTGAATGATAAAAGAACTAAAATCAAGGTTTTTGGGTCTTTACATAATTTTTTGTCATGTTTGATATATATATATATATATATATATATATATTTCTATTTCGTTGAGAACAATTAACTTTGTTTCAGAAGAGAGACTTATGTTGGTCATATCTCCAAAACTAACAAGTTTTATAATGACTTGAATTACAAATGAAATGTCAAATTTTAAACAATTTTGTCAACCTGAAATTGTAGATGTCTTAGACCTGGTTTTGCATATCACAGGCATCCTTTGGCAGCCAGGATGGTCGAAGACGAATTGTGGATCCAATTGTGCTAACCTCTTCGTCACAGGAGTCATTATCAATTGTGATATCTATCACTAACAAATGCATTTCCCCTGAACCATCGACCCGTCCTTCTTTTGAGGATGTCCTTTGGAACTTACAGTATGCAGCACAAGTCCAGGCCACAGCTGATGCTGATCAGAAATCAGACGCTGCTTCACAGTAATAAGATTATTCAGCAAAGCTACAACTGAGCAACAACATTACCATTCATGTTGCAGAACCCTCCTCCTTCTATCATGACATGCAGGCAAATGTTGCCATTTTTTAGGGGCGCTGTTAACACATAAGGTACGCCTGTATTTGGGCTGCCATTCCTTATTGAATCTTTGTAATGTAATTGTAAATAGCATTTCAACTTTTGATTGCTTGACCTTAACAATTAGGCAATGGTAGTGTAGATTATAGTTGGATGAATATATTTGTCTTTTGAAACAGAAATTGCAGTGGGCACTCAGGCATTGTAGGCTTGGTCATGCAATGTTAATAGAATGCTTGTCTTTCTGATATACTATATTAATAATCATCAATTGCTATTCGTTTCTTTGAAAAATTTGTGAACAGGGATGTATCTATATGCCTTTTTATTTAGTATTTTAGAGTGTAGGAGTAAAATATGCCTCCAGAAGGGTAGGGGGCATGTTAGAAATTGGCGGTATAAGAAATCTGTGTACATTCTGGGCAATGCAGCTTTAAATAATTATCTATACGTTTAACGCTAATTTCTGTATATTGTGGAATTGTTGAGAAGAAGGGTTTGGTTCAAACTTAAAAAGTAACGTTGTTCGGTTTTTGAAAATGGGAATGTTTCTATTTTTATAAAGCCTGAAAAGTAAGAAATTGTTGTGAGGATGATGATACATATAGCTGAGGTTGTTGCATCAATCAGTCATCTTATTATACTGGGTCATTAAGGCTTGTTTGGAACTTGGAAAGCATGAGGAAAAATGAAAGAAAAATGCTAGAAATTGCATACAAATGAGGAAAAATGCTAGAAGTTTTTCTCTTTCCTTCATTCTTTATGATCCAAACAGAGGGTAGGGGAAGACAGAAGAGAGGAATTGTAGGCTAGTTTGTAGGATTTTGACAAATTTGTATTTGTAAATCATAGACTTTGAATGGGTCTTTTATATTTGCCCTTTCGATTTGTTTTCATGAGAGTGTACTCTTCCTAGCCCTTTTGGCTTTCTGGGCCTCTGTCTCTCTTTGGGCCTTCTTTTGGGGTTCTGGTTTGGCACTCCTACGTATGGGTAGCTACTTTTAATAATTGATTATTAAATTAATGAAAATAAATAAAATTTGTTTTAACTTATCTTATCCTAACCTCCATTACTAATAAATAAGTATTGATGTACTTTTATATACTTGAACATAAAATTTGTCTAGTAAAAGTGAAAATATATTCCAGTAGGCTGAAAGTAACTTCTAATGATCCAGTGAGCATATGCTAATATAAGTTTATGTAAGCATGAAGCCAGTAGATAATTGTGTGATACATGTTTCAATAAATTGGCCGTTAAAATAGATACTATATTTACGTATGCCATGCATGCCAAAAATCATAGTAATATGATCCAACGGTCGATTTCTTAGAAATGACATTACAGAGAAAAATTGCGACAGTTTTTAGCTCTCACAGTTTTCATATTTATATTTTGAGATGTTTACATTGGATCACCGTGATTTTTGGCATGCATACCATCCATAAGCAGAATATCTAATCCAACGGTGGGTTTTTCAAAATATGTATATTACAATTATCGATTAGATTTATGCTTACACAAAATATATAAACCTATGCTGATTAGATCGGAACTGAACTTTTAAGCACTAATTATATCTTAAGTATTACCTATATAACAACAGACAGTGTGAGTTGAAATCTATCATGTAAGCTTATCTTTCAAGGTTCTCTATTTTTGTTAGAATGTGTTTGCCACTTGTGCTTCAGCCTCATGGGAAGATATCAGTAAATCATCTATGATGTGAAGATTGTTCCTAATTGTTTGATGATGGTGGTGGTTGTGAGATGTGAGGTGTTTCTTAAAACTTGAAGAACAAGGGAGGAAAGGAAAGGAAAGAAGGGCAGTTGAATCTTGCCTTAAACAATATATTCCTTAAATTTTACTTAATTAAATGAATAACAGTAGTAATAATAATAATAATAATAAATTAATGTGGGAATTTGTCTTAAAAATATGCCCACCAAATGTCTCCACCACCAACACTTGCCAGCTTTGCCAGCTTTGCCTTAATCTTCATCCGGACATGGACACCTCAACAATCTCCCTATGGAAAATTTGTAAACAAATATTGGTGAACTTCTGGCCTTTTCTGCTCATGGGTCTTTAATTAATGTGTAATAGGTTGGGGTTTAAGTTTTGATATGTTTATTTATTTTTTTATTTTTTGGAATTCAAAGTATTTTTTTTGAAGGGTACTTTTGGAATTCAAAAAGATCAACCTTTTGTCTTTCTTTGTACCTTTTTTTTTTTAAAAAAAAATATGTACTTTTCTTGATTTAAATTAAGGGCGGCTCTCTTTTTTTACTCCAAATTTGGTCACTATTTAGCTATTTGCATGGTTAATTTCCTAGGAGCTAACCCAATGATGGGTAGCTTAGTGGTAGAGCAAGCAGGGCTAAGGACTCATCAAGTCCCTTAATTCCGTATTCGACTCCCACTACCTACTAATATCTGAGACCATAGATCGCAAGGCGCAAGCCTTGTTCGGGGTGCAGGATTTAGTCTAGTGCGTGCAAGCTGGCCTAGGATACCTGTATAGTTATAAAAAAAAAAAAAAAAAAAAAAAAAAGGACCAAAAAGAAAAATTTTTAAAAAAAAAAAAAAAAAATACCGTAGATTTTAAACATACATTATCTGCTCTATAAAAATTATAAATTAATATTAGACCAAAACAACTGTCATCTATTCAACTTTCAATTAAATTGAAATAATATTGAAAAAATTTTAAAAAAAGTTTCGAAAATTAATGGAATTTTCATCCATTCACTTATCCATGGGAAACTGCTAAATGGATTATTTATTCCACCACTTTGTTTTAATTTTTTAGTCTTTAATTTATATGACAGTGTTTCAATGAAAAAAAAAAAAAAAAAAAAAGGAAGGAGAGAGATTTTCATGAGCATTCAATTGATTATTATTGATAAGGATATGATCTAATTTTTATTAATTATTGATAAGGATATGATTAAATTTTTAAAGAGCTCATGTCAATCAACACATGAGTTAATTAAAACAAAATTTTGGTAAATTGGTATGAATATCTCTCTTAACAAGTCTAGTAGGGCTCTAAACTATTATACATGCACAAATAGAAAAAGGGCGGTAAACCATTGCCTTATTTACAAGAACACCTAGCGGCCCATCTCGATCTAGAAAAATGATTTATACAAAAGACTATGATCCATAATTATATGGGAGCTACATGAATTTCATCCCTCTTGCATGAGAATAAAAAAATATTACCGTTGAGACCGTCAAACAAATACTTCACACTAATAATGTCTTGATCTAATAAAATATATATTTTTTTTCAAAAGAGAGATTTCAGATTCGAGTATATAGAAGTACATCGATACTTGTCTGTTAGTATTACGGGTCCGTTTGGATATGCTTATGCTTGTGCTGTTGAAACAGAATTAGAATCAGAAGCAGAAGTCAAGTGTTGCAGAAACAGAAGTCAATTATGTTTGTATACTACATTTTAAAGTGCTGTGCTGCAGAAGTAGAAGTCAATTGTTTGTTTGGATACCATCCGTTGAAGTTACTTATAATACTGAAATAACCCAATTACCCTTGCAAAAATATTTTTTTATTTTTTATTTTTTATTTTTGCTTGTTTGGCAATCAAAATTTTATTAGACAAAATTATAATAAAATTATAATTAAGTTATAAAATTTAAATATGTTTCATACAAATATTAAACTAAAGATAAGTGCAACAAAATTATGCTCTATATAATAAATTAATACAAAGTAAAGTCTATTTACAAGTACAAGGTTGACATTTGCAAATTTCATTAACCAAAAACAACTTGTGCTTTTATGAGAAGCAAGTCATTAGGTGCTTCATGTATTAAGCACAAAAAAATACATTTTCTATTTTTTTTTCTACTTCTATCTTTTTACCTAAACACATCCGACTTGTGCTTTTAGGCACCAAAAGCAACTTATGTTGCATCTGCTCCTCCATCCAAACAAGCACTACATATCTTGAAATATTATTCATGATAGATTCCATCATTTGGCCAAAAAGAAAAAGAAAAAAAAAAGAATAATTGATCTTGATTTTATGTCTCATCAAGTGAATGATTCCAATTCAATCAATAATCAATTTGAATTTTTAATTATTAACTTGTGCAAAATGGATAATAATTTTATTCATATTTAAAAATAAATTTAATAAAAAATTTTAAATACCTAAAAATAAATACAAGGCAAAACCCAAGCATTTTCCATGGAGAGAAAAGAAGAATCTTGCAAGTGGGAGGATTCTTAATCGGGAAAAGAGTTCACTTGAAGGCAATAAGCCAAACACTGAAAATGATAATGACTCGCTTCACGTGATGCAATCATGGACTTGGTAAAAGTGACACCTTAAAATGTTATTGCCAGTTACCTTTTTATTGCTTCCACGATAATTGAAAGCATGTGAATAGCTACTATAATCAGCATGATCCTCTAAATAGTAAAAACTAGTTTCTCATATGATACAAAAATATCCGGTCAGCATATGCTACAAAAATTTATGTAAACATGAAGATAGGAAATGATTGTGGGATATCTATTTTAAAAATTTGACTGCTCGATTAGATAGTATACTTATGTAGATAATGCATGTCAAAATTTACAGTGATTTAACGATCGATTTTTTAGAAATGTTATTAAAAAATAATTTATATTTTGAAATATTTACATCAGAACATTGTAATTTTTTGTATGCACAATATCTATAAAAAAGAACATTTAATTCAGTTCTTTGTTTTATAAAATATGTATCCCACAATTATTTATTAAATTTTTTTTTTTGGATACTAGGATAAATCCTCTCGGTTTGTCCTCTACGACTTCGGAATCGATACCTAATGCTGTTTTACGAAGTAGAACCGATGGGCAAATCCCGGATGTATGCACAGGCTCCTCAACACACACATCAGTAAGACACGGATTCGCATAGTGGTGGGGATTTATGCCCACACTCAGATTCAGGAATTAGCTACCCATCACTAGAGGCATGTCCTACCAACCTTGCTATGCTGAATGCCCGGAGAGCTGGTTTCAAGGTTCGAACTCATGACCTCACCTTGATTTTCAAGAATTTTTGGCCAAGTGATCTACCCCTTTGGGGTTTATTTATTAACTTTATACATGCAAGAGATATATAAGCATATGTTAACTAGATCAGCACAGTACAAATTTAGTGTTTTGACTTTTGACTGAAAAATAAGATAATTCGCAAAACGTCGGCGAATGCATCCAACGAAGCGAGAAAGTGACACGCATGGGTGTACGAACCTGCTACAGTGTAGTCCCCACGCGCACTCGAAGGCGTGAACGAATGGCCCACCTCCCATCCGAGTTGGGTAGACTACTTAACTCAGTTAACTCATTTATACGGTACGAGTGGGACCCTGTGGGCGAGTTCACCCGACGGTCGGTGACTCCAATTCTTTTGTGTAAATTGGAGAGTGCTTAACACGCTCTTTTATTGCGAGTAAAACGTTTCTAATTTTCCATTTAATTAATTAATCCTGTCATTTTAATTAGGTGGGAAGCATTTCGCCATTTCGGACAGTGCGTCACCATCCAACAAGGACCACGCGACGCCGACTGTTCATTGCAACCACGTCGTTTATTATTTTTATTTATTTATTTATTTTTTCAACGTTCAAGTAATTCTGGCACACTGACTGGGCAACTATCCATTTTATATCAATTAAAAAAAAAATAAGCTGATTGCTGAATCCATGAGAATGTTAGAATTGAGCTAGTGCCAGATGTAACAAGGATCTATATTTGTATATATAGTTTTTGGTAATTTCAGTATGCTTAAGGCTGGTTTTATAAAATTCCAACTGTCGGATCGGTATAATTTTTTGCAGATGTGGCATGCAGGGGGTGAGCATCATATCCAACGGTCGAAATTTGGAACCGACTACCGGAATATAGGCAAATGACCGTGCAGTCCACTTGCAGTCCAAACTGCAATGCATCTTATTCTATAATTTTTTCAAAGTGTGCCACATCATTATATAGTGAGTCGAAACGTGTTAATTTTTGAGAAGTGTAGGCAAGAAAGCTAAAAATTCTAGGCATAATGGACCCTTTATATTAATTAATTAATTTGTGGAATAATAAATAAAAAAATTCCGTCTTTTCACTTGTCAGCACTACTTTTTGATTTTCTTAATTTCAGACATTCTCGGATTTCTTCACTCCACAGAGAGTCACAGCCTCTGAGCCTCAAACTTAGATATTTCAGCATCCATGGCGAATCATCCTCCGATTGTGGCATTTTTCTGATTTCGGGTAAGTGTTTTCTCGAATTGTTTTTATTATTTTTTGAAACTATTCTCAAGTGATAGTTTGATAAATTCTTCAGCTCGATTTTTATTTATTATTTTATTTTTTATAGTGTCGGCATTGTGATAAATCTGTTTTCCGTGTTGTGAATCCACCTTTTAACGCAATGCTTTTGTTTCCGTTATGTTTTCGTGTTTGGATCTGCTGTGAAATGAAAATTATTTGGAATTCTCCGTGAAATTATATGGAATTCTCCGTGGTGTTCGGTGTCTGTTTTGTTTTGATCGAGCTGTTTTTTTAGTGATATTTGAGCTTCTAACAGATCGATTTGTGTTTCCTGAAGGTGTCTTTGGCGAATTTTGCTTTTTTAATTTTACGCTTGCATTTAATGAGCTGAGTCTTGCTGGCATTTTCCCTTTTGCACCCTTTGGTTGCTGAGAAAAGATGGGAATGGAAAAGAAATTAGAATGTTGAATCCCAACTTTTTCACTGTTTGGAATCCGAGAAAAGAAAAACTTCTGCTCAACTGAGCCTACTACAAGTATTTGGCTTATTTTAAGTGGGTTTGCATTTTTTTTTTTTTTTTTTTTGGAAGAATCAGAAACATAAAAACTCAAAGACACAAAATTTCAATTTCTTTCTTCATCTTCTCGAAAGCATGTGTGAGTTATGAGTTTTTATTTTTTATTTCTTTTATGTCTTTAATGCGCTCACTCGGTGGTCTTTCAGCCTTCCTCCGAAACCACATTTCCCTCTGTTTGGGTGCTGAGAAAATTTAGAAAAGAAAACGAAAACAATCTTTTTGTTTTTCGGTTTTGGTCTTTTGTTGTTTTCGTTTCCAAAAGAAAGAAAGAAAGAAAAAGAACTCAACTAAGACATATTGTTGAGTTAGGCTCACTTGAATAGAGGTTTATTTTATTTTATCTTCTAGAGGTTCTGATATTTAACAATTTAAGATTCAAATATCTGGGTTTTTTTTTTTTTCCCCTTCATTTTCTCAGCAGCCAAACAAAGAAAATTCTTCTCTGCCTTGAAAATGCTTCAAAGAGAATGATTTCAATCTCATTTTTCTATTTATTTGTTGAATGCGTTATTTTCTTGTATGAATATTTATCAGTGAATTACATTCTTTGGGGGGTTTTTGTCATCCGAACTTTAGGGGGCCTTCTGATCGAACAGATACTTTGACCACATTGACGCGGAATTCCGATTTGGAGAAGTACCAGAATTTCTGCAGCCATGGTTTTAGGACTAAGGACAAAGAACAGGAAAAGTGGCACAGTTCAAGTAAATTATTTAATCCATGTTCTGGAGATTAAACCTTGGCCCCCATCTCAGTCGCTTAGAACTCTTCGTTCTGTCCTGCTTCAATGGGAAAATGGTGATCGAAGTTCTGGGTCTACCAGCTCTGTCGTCCCTTCACCTGGATCTGGTGTTGGTGATGGGAAAATTGAATTCAATGAGTCTTTCAGGTTACCCGTGACTCTATCCAGGGATATTTCCATCAAAAGCGGTGATGGTGATGCATTCCAGAAGAATTGCTTAGAATTCAACTTGTATGAGCCTCGGAGAGATAAAACTGTGAAAGGTTTGTTGGGAACTGTAATTATAGACTTGGCTGATTATGGTGTTATTAAAGAGACTTTAAGTTTAAGTGCTCCAATGAACTGCAAGAGGAGCTTAAGTAACACCGCTCAACCAGTTCTGTTCATTAAGATACAGCCAGTTGATAAAATTCGTCCTAGCTCCTCATCGAGAGAAAGCCTGTCAAGAGAAATGTCAATGGACAGGAATAGTGGAGGATCTGTTTCAACTTTGATGAATGGTGAATATGCCGAGGAAGCTGAAATTGCCTCCTTGACTGATGATGATGTTTCCCCGCACTCGTTTGTGACTGTTTCTTCTTCGGCGTATGAGTCTAATGGGAGTTTACCATGTCAGAAGGATGAGGTATTCCTACTTGCTTATTTTCTTCCATATTCTAATTAGCAGTAACTATTAAGTTTTGTCCTGTTATGATTGAATTGATTGGTATATTCTATTGTTATTGTTGTTTTTATAGTCAGTTCATCAGCATTATTATCTACATTATCGTTATCATGATCTTGTTCCACTAATAAGTTGTTCTCCTATCAGGTAGAGAAATCTATAAGACCTTCCAGCCCCTTGCCCCGATAATAATTATCTGCTATTGCTGGTAGGTGCATGGTTTTAGAGAGAGAGAGTAATAGGTTTTAGGAAACCACATGATGCATCCCACATGCAGGGCTAGACCTTTTCCATACAAGATTTTCCTAGGTGAGACCAGTAAAGGGGCAGCCCTTGTACATTTCCATATAGGTTACTTTTGCTGCTTGTAGATGGCATGACAATATGGTCACCCTGATGTGCAATCCTAGATTTTCTCGAATGATTTAGTTTCACAGTTGTAGATAATCAAATAACCAGCATTTGTTTGCAGAATGGATCAGAGACGGTGAAAGATGGCACATATGGGGGTATCAAGGAACATGCATTACCTTCAAAACTGGGGCTTGTGAAATCAGATATGAAGCCAGTAAACATACCACATGAAAATCAGAAGGGAAGTTCATCTTGCTCATCATCAATAGACTTATCTTCTGATCCGGGGAGCCCGGTAAATGGTCACGCGTCTTTATCCAACTTTTCTGAGTCTAGCAAAATGTCAATCCCAGAAGAAATAGTTGTCCCTGGTATTCAATCTTCTTCCTCATCCATAGCTTATGAAGGTACGGAGGATGAGTCAAGCAGCAGCATGAGAAGCAATGACCCTGGAAATTTTGCTCAGGAGGTTCATGAAAAGGTTGCTTCTTATTGCAGTAGTGATACTAGAGGTAATGCTGAACGGAGCACTAAGGAAAATATATCCGACAGTTTTTCAGCCAAAGTAGATTCCCCAAATGCTGATTCTCAGGCGGATGAGAAGTTGGGCTCTACAACCTCCCTTGATTCTCCAGTCAATGGTCGGGCAGATGGAAATGCTTGGAGACCTAGCAGAAATGGCCAGGTTGAGACTGCAACCACTGATGATAATCATAATGCTCCTATGGAGGACAAGGATGGAAATAAACAGCAAGGAAATGAACAGGAAAGGCAGATTTTGGAAGAGAAAAAGCATCCTATAGAAGGTGAACTAATAACTAGTTTTTCACGAGATGCTACGGGAAAGAAAGACTCATCCGGAAGCGATACACTTTCTTACAGGAAGGGTAACATCCTAACCAGTGATAGATTAAGGCATGTGAAGTCTGTACGGTCACTATCTGACTCCGCTCGGAGCAATGGTTTGGTAAATAGTAATCAGTTTATGGTAGAAGTAAAGGAAGCTGGTGTTCTCGGAGATGCACAGAATGGTGCCAGAATTCCTTTTAGCAATGAAAGGAAAGATGCCAAGGTATATCCAAAGGAGACAAGAAGCACCTTCTCTGACAGCAAAATCCAGCAATTAGAACACAGGATAAAGATGCTTGAGGGAGAGTTGAGAGAAGCTGCTGCTATTGAGGCTGCTCTTTACTCAGTAATTGCTGAGCATGGAAGTTCCATGAGTAAGGTCCACGCTCCGGCTCGGCGCCTTTCTAGACTGTATCTTCATGCTTGCAAAGAGAGCGTCCTATCAAGGAGAGCCAGTGCTGCTAGAACTGCTGTTTCAGGATTAGTTTTGGTTGCGAAAGCATGTGGAAATGATGTCCCAAGGTACTTTTAATTCATAGAATATTGTGCATTTCCCTCCCTTGGACATCCTTCATTGTCCAGTCATAATCCATGCCAATGTTCTGTAGTGATACTTCCTCAAGTTAATAGCTAGTCAAGTTGGACTTTGCTATAAAGTTTTGGGTTCTCCTCATGGGGGACCCAATGTTAATCTTCTCATTTAGTTGAACAATTATAAGATGTTCACTGATGTACTCTTCACTCTTTTGCGGTTTGGACCTATCATTCAATGGGTTCCACCCAAAGAGATCTCTTTTGATGGCAGTTGGGTTGTTTTACACAAGCTGTTCCATCATATATATATATATATTTGGGAGGGGTGGGAAAAAAGTTTACAAAATGGAAGACTTGGAAATCTGCCAGACAGACCCAACTTTGGAAGTGAGATTGGTGGGTTGAGGGTGTTTGTTCTTGTTACTGCATCTGCTGCATTTTTTAAGCAGGACATAAAAATGTTTTTGTTGTTTAATAAAGTTGCTGAAATTTTCATATGTGCTCATTTCTTTTTCCCACATTTTGAATACAGGTTGACTTTTTGGTTGTCAAATACTGTTATGTTGAGAGCAATTATAAGCCAAGTAATTGGAGACAAGCTACCACTTTCTGTGGGACCTTCTACTGAAAGGAATGGTGGTGGAAAAGTAAATAACAAGGGATCATCTCCATTAAAATGGAAGGAATCCTCTCCCAGCATGAAGGGAAGTAAAAATGCTTTGCATGAAATGTTTGGTGACTGGGGGGACCCTCATACATTTACTTCTGCGCTGGAAAAGATTGAAGCTTGGATCTTCTCCCGAATCATCGAGTCTGTCTGGTGGCA
>JAESVK010000937.1:502000-525308 GCA_017140935.1 Hamamelis virginiana
AGAAAATAGAGAGATAAATGCCATTCTTTGCCCAAGGACCTCAAACTGATTTGTGTACGTGGTTTGGTTACTGATGTATAGCATTTTCCAGGCATAATTGATCTAAGAAGAATATTTCTAAGGGTATATACACATGACATATTATTTACATAACTAGAAGATATTATTCTACCATCCCTCAAACTCAAAGTAAGGGATGAGAAATTAACTCGAGTTTGGAAATTCAATCTCGAAAATGGCTCAGTGGATGAGCCTTGGTGAAAATATGGATGAAACAGTAAGAAGTCGCACAGTTCCATATGGATGAAATAGAAAGAAGTCGCACAGTTCTGTAATTCTATGGCTAATGTGGTGACAAAAAAACTAAAAAAGTATTGGATCAGCTGCCACATTCGGAACAAATTTTTTAGCACATTTAACATTAAAAAATATAATAATAATAATAATAATAATAATAATAATAATAATGGACTAATAAATATATAAGCTGGATAACAATTGGAAGGCCGGATTTTTCAGGTTTCCAAAATTGCCCCCCACAGATTACAGTGCAGATGCACTACACCCAATTAAGCCAAATATATGTATACTCGATACTTGGAAGAATCTGGTGTTGGTTTGATCCCAGCCATTTGGAAATTTCGTTGATTGTTGGCATATATAGTTATATAGAAGTTGAATTGCCGGCCAAGGTTCCACGTGGCGCTCTGTGCTTTTGCCTACTGCATATATACATATATAGGAGTCTCCTCTTTAATTCTCTATCTACAAAACTACTAAACCATGAACAACAACGGCGGCGGCGGTGGTGGGAGGAGAATTCATGGGGCGCCCCCGCCGCGTAATGGGCGGAAGGAGAGGGATGAAGATCTTCTTTTATTTCGCGAGATGCATAAACGCGAAAAAGAACGGATTGTCAGCCTTCTTCAGCCGGTTTCTGATGAGTTTGAGGCCAATGGCACTGGTGTGGTGTTCTTAATTAATTCCACTTCTAACATCTTTTACGTACATATATATTTAATTCCACTTCTAACATAATTAATAATTAATAATTATTTACGTTGTTGAAATACTGCAGGAAATTATCCACTCTACAGAATGAATGCATCTGCAAAGAAGGGATCATCTGGATATGAATTTCTTGCTGAAAGCGAAAAAAATGATTATGATTGGTAATTAAGACTAATCTTTTCTATCCCGTTCCATCTATCTATATATATATATATATATAGAAGCTATCCTGTCATGATGTCCTTACGCTCGTTATCATAACAACGTCTCTTCTGGAAGTCATAGGAATGATATTTTGAAAAACCGACCGTTAGATTAGATAATTTTCTTATGAATGTCATGTTTGTAAAAAATCATAATGATCTGATAATCGATTTTCAAAATACAGTCCGTGAAACGCTTTGACAGTATTTACAGTTCAATGCTGTCAAAGTTGTTTAAATATCTGTATTTTAAAAACCAACTGTTGGATCATTGTGATTTTTGGCTGACATGACATACATATAAAGATGATCTAATCCAACAGTCAACTTTTCAAAAATACCTCTCACTGAAAGTGTCCTTACGATAAAAGTGTAAGGGCATCTTTACAGGATCGATTCTGTATACCTATAGAAATGATCTAGTCAGGATATGCTCATAAGCTTGAAGCTCATAGATTTTGAAAAACTGACCGTTGGATTAGGGCTTTCTTGCACAACAGGGAAATTTGGTTCATGTTTACATAAGATATGTTGATGGGAGAAAATTCGTCAACCAGTCGTGGGCAACACACTCCTACAAGGAAGGTGAAACAAGGGTCAAGAGTTTTTGGAGGCACCAGTGCGGTACAGGCATAAGGCTCTCCGACGGTTAGTTTAGTCCATCGGAGAATGGAAATGCAAAAGCTCAAAAAATAGATTTAGAGACCCTCATCCCGGGGCAAACACTCTGCACGTCACATTTCGGGTGTTCCGGAGAAACGACTGTCAACATTCATCAAGATTTATAAGCATATATATGCTGACTAGATTAGCACAATGTATAGATGTATGTGAATATATTTTAGTTTGAATTATAAATTAAACCTTTCACTAATATATTAATTTTGTGAAGGTTGAAGACGCCGCCGGCAACTCCTCTATTTCCATCTCTAGAAATGGAAGGAAATGCTCCAGAACTAGCAGTTCAGCGGGAGATACCAATCATCCAACCTCTTTCAAGGGTACATATCAACTTGTACTTTTGGTGCTTATGTTTCTCCATCCAAACAAGCACTAATTCTGTAGTGCATATATGTGTAAAACGCAGTTTTCAGAATCATCAAAGGCGGCAGCAGCAGCAGCAGCTGGCAATGGAAGACAAAAATCCCCAATGGCAATTCCAAAATCAAAAGCCCATTTAAGATTTGTAACCCCAAGTCATGATGAGAAACCAAACGTTCCCTTATCTGAAACCAGAATCTCCAAAAATCATAAGAGTAAAACTAGCACTGATTTCAATAGAAAATCAATTACTACTCCCACAACCAGAGCAAAAGCCATGAACCAAAAAGAAATAAGCAAAAGCCATGGCCAAATTGATTTCCTCACTTCAAATCTTACGCAAAAACAGTCATCAACAGAATCATCAAAAACAGAACCCAGAAGCAGAGGTGTATCGCCTCTTGTGAGATCAACAATTCCTGCTCAAATTCCCGGATTCTCTGACCAAACACCTCCTAATCTAAGGACTGATCGGTCCTTATCTGCTTCACGGGGTCGATCCAGTAATCCCACCACACCCCTCCCAACAAATATTCGCCAAAAACCAGAATCCACAGTGAAAACAATTAGGAGACAATCATGCTCGCCAAGTGTCACTAGGGGTCGAAATGTGGAGCCTAATGTTAGGCAAGAGAGTGACGGAATATCTTCGAATCAAAGAGGGAGAATTCAAACTCAAACAGGAAATGGAACGCAATTTTTAGGAAGTCGAATGGTTGAAAAGGTAATGAATGCCAGAAAATTAGGAGCTGAAGAAAGAGAATCAGCAAAGCCAAAATCGCGGACTAGTGAAGGGTCAGGCTTTGGACGGATAATGTCCAAGAGTTCGTTGGATATGGCTCTCAAACATATGGTATGATCCTATTTCTCAAATTAAATTTTCGAAAATCAGCATCAAACTTATAAGTAACTGTGGGATGTATATTTCGAAAAACCAATCATTGAATTAGATACTATGCATATATACCGTTATTATCCATTCAAAATATGCTTACATAAGTTATGTAAGCGTGAAGCTCATAAATAATTGTGTGCTGCATATTTTGAAAAACTGATTGTTAGATTAAATACTGTACTCATGGATATCATACATGGCAAAAATCTCGGCAATTCAATGTCAGAATTTTAAAATATAGTTATGGGTTTTTGTCAGTGATATTTCTAAAAAACCAATTATTAGATTACTGTGATTTTTGCCATACATGATAAGCATAAGTACATTATCCAGTGATCAAATTTTCAAAATTTGCATCACACAATTATTTATGGCCTTCATGTTGACATAAGCTTATATAAGCATATGTTGACTTGATCATTCCTCTCTCTCTCTCTCTCTCTCATTAATATATATATATATGCTTAATTACTTTTGTGCCCTGTACTTTGGGTAGTTTTCAATTTGATATATGTACTTTATTTTTTTTTTCTCAATTTCATACTTGTACTTGAAAAAAAAAAATTCAAATAAGGCCAAATTAGAGACCCATTAATCTGACAAATAGAAAGTTGACATTTGGATTACTGCGACTTTTAGATACATACATAAGTATAGTATCTAATATAACAGTGAGTTTAATTTTTCCAATTATTTATCACACAATTCTATATTAGTTTCATGTTTACATCACCTCATGTAAGCATATGGTGATAACATCATTTATGAATATATATAATGCATATATCCTCTTTAAAGATTTTAATTAAAAAAAAAAAAAAACCATTATTGTCTGTCAAAGATAATTAGCTAACATTTTATTTATTATTTGATCTCTTCAATTTTATGTACAGGAAATAAAAACAAATCATAATAATTTCCGTAATCTTGGCCCAACTCCTGGAAAAGGATCTAGGCCCACCAGCAGCAGCAGCAGTTCAAATTCATAGTGACAGACTGACAGCAGCCTTCAGGAGGATCCTCGGCGAGTTTTTCATTTTCCTCGCGCACACAAGTTAATAGAAACGACCATAATTTTCTTCTACAACAATGTCGTTTTGATGCGATTCCTCATTAGGAAAGTCTTCACGTTATTGTGCTTTCTTTTTTGTTAATTGTCTAGAATACGAAGCTTAGTGGATTTCCTCGGGTTAACTTTGTCCAAAATTATCATTGAAATACCATATCCTTACATAGTCAAGCTATTGTAATGTGAAGCTTGCCTAAAGCTTCTTTTTGTGTGGAGATAAAAGTTCGAAAAATTGATAATTAGATTAGATGAACTATTTATGAATTTCATGTTTGTCAAAAACAATAGTGATCTAATGTACTGTTGGTTTTTGAAATATCAAATTGGAAAAAACTTGTGACATTTTAAAGAATAAAATAGTCACAATTTTTCGGTTATCGACTGTTGATCATTTTGATTTTTGATTAACATGAAATTCATAAACAGTTCATTTAATCAAATTGTCAGTTTTTCAAATTGCAATGGGTTCTACACAGCTCACCTTACGCAAGGTTGTGTGAGGTACATCTTATAATAACATGCATGTGCCTTTACATATCTCTTTAGAGAGATTTATATCCAAACCATCTCTTCACATATCAAAATTTTCATATTAGAAGTGATTGCGGCTAAAGTTTGGGGTAACTTAAGCCAACCATCTTTATCAATCCCGAAGTCATTTGGAAGCGATTATTGTCCCGTTGTTGAAGTTTTGAACTCGACCCTAAAACGATTTTAGACAAAGTTAATCCAAGTAGGTTCTTAGAGTATTAATAAATCTCTCTTTTTTTAATTTATTTTTTATTTATTTTTTTTCAATTTTAGTTTACAGTTCAAATTATAGGTAATATTGGGTGTGTACCCCAACTTTTTAATGGGCATTTTACGTCGATAATCATAAGTTTTTAGAATATTACATGAACGAACTTGATCCAAAGATAATTATGTAAATATTTTTTTTGACCAAAATACCCTTCTGTAGATAAAATAATAACCATTTTATCGAGTAAACGGTCAAAGGTCAAAAAAAAAATTCCAAAAATTTTGTTAACAATCCCCAATATTTTACTGAATCCCTGATTTGATATTCCGTATATAATCCTAATCCCAAAAAATGAACAGAATCTCCAATTTAACAAAAGATCCTCAATCTCCAGATTAACGTAGAATCTCCAATTTCACTAAGAATTCCCAACTTCAAATCCTTAATTATTAGGAAATATGGAATAATGGGCATTAAATATTGATTTGACGTGTTGGGGATTGAAGATTAAATGAAGTTGTAAATTTGGTGTCTGCTTCTTGTTTTCATCGATGTCATTTTTATAATGTACGTTTGTGTACAAATAAGACTGGTAATTTCTCAAACGGATGATTTTCCAATAGGAGAAAATACAGAGAGAAATGTCAACAGGTTCTTTCAATAGAGTATGTTCAGTGCATATTGGAGAAAATAGAGAGAGAAATGTCAACAGGTTCTTTCAATAGAGTATGTTCAGTGCATATTGGAGAAAATAGAGAGAGAAATGTCATTCTTTCAATTTCCTTCAACTTTCGAGATCAAAAGAGAACTGATTTAGGACTCACAAACTGGACAATATGATAATATTCAAGTGAAAGAATGAAATGATACACACCAAAACAGATGATTAAGAGAAAAACTACTCATATAGGCCAGTACTTTTCCATCTCTCACCAAAATTACATTACAAACTTGCATAGCACTAGATATAATAAAACTCAAAAGACTATATAATCTTCAAAACCAAATTGGAATATTCGCCGTGGAAAACTCCAACCCTGTGTGACTCTCGCTCTTTGTTTGTATTTACTATAATGCCGGAATGAGAATGAAAATAAGGTAGTCGGACGATTAAATCAAAACCAAATCATGCAGTCAGCTTCTGTGAAGAACTAACAGCATTCACATGCTGAAGATTTAATGCCGCCAGGAGCCCTTGCCAGGTTTCTCCTGGTGCACCCGCCACTTGAAAATCAAGAAGCTTCTTCTGCGTCCTATAGTAATCTTCCAATGGCTTGCTCTGAGAAAAAAGAATATCCAATTTTCAAAAAATTCGATCTTCCATTTCTTATATATATATATATAAAGAATCATGGAACAACTATTTAAGAAAACAGACGTGGCATTGTTTTTGACATAGATGATTCCTACATAAAATTTAAAGTACCACTCTTAAACAATATGTTCTTTCAATATGACACAGTTACATCTTAAGTTCAAGAAGAATTCGAAAGACCAGATAAATCCTATAACCTATACAAAAGCAAAAAAAGGGAAAGAAGAAAATTGAGTTTGACAATTGCTTCCTAACCCCCCCCCCCCCCTTTTTTTTTTTTTTTTTCCAACTATACCCATGATACACTTGTTCTATGAAGAAACAACTTGCAACCTTAGAAGAGAAAGTGAAAAGGAAAAGCAAATGTTGATGATGTTTCCAACAGCAGCATTGTTATTATGGATACTCAGAACCCAGCTGATATTATAAAATAACTTCCAATCCAAAAGAAAGATGAGCATACCTGCTCTGCATAGATACGGAGTTTTTCCATCCAGGCAACTCCTGTATCAGCAGTGGTGGATTTCAGTTTATCGTCCTGCAACTGCAGATTTAGGTTAGACCCTGAGTTGCTCATGCTATGAAATTCACATCGAGGAGAACAAGTTCCAGTTCCTAGATGCTTTGTCACCAATTGCTCTTCTGTGCACTTGAAATTCACGACTAGATCAATATCAGCAATTTGGTCAAGGATCTCCTGTGGAAAATCCAGCATTTCATAAGATACTGTTGGACAATTCAGACTGTTCTAGAGGCATGTATCTTTAACTGGCAAAATGTATACAGTTTACAACTGAAAGCCAGCCCCGATTGAATAATAATAAAAGCAAAGTAATCTGTAAGTTATTTAAAAATAAAAGAAAAGAAACAAAAATGTAAATTCCATATACACAAAACTTCAAACTTACAGCTTGCATCCGTGTTCGAGGAATTCCATCCAGAATGAACCCTGTTTCACCTCTGCAGTATCCTTCTTCCAGCCTCTTTGACAACAGCCCAAAAATTATATCCTCAGGGACAAGCTTTCCTTGGTTCACTGCATTTGCAATCTAAATCGGGGAAAGAGATAAGGAGAACAAAAATGAGCGATCCATGATCATAGTAAAGAAGAGATAGTTCACAATTTAAATAGGGAAAAGCAAGAAAGACAACCAAAATTGGGCATGTCATGTTCATTAAGAAAACAAGATATAAGGTAAAAATTTAGAGGGAACATTAACTGCATCAACTGAAAGTGAGGCTGGTTTTCCTGAACAACAAAATTTAAATTATAGACATCAACATATGGTTAAAATCGTCATCTCCTATAGGAGGTATATCCCATTAGGACCATCATTGACATCATGGTTGCATGGAAATAATTAAAATCATAATCCTATGCACCTTATGCTGTAATGTGCCACTAAGTAAAAACCACAATTTCAAGAATTTCTAGCTCAAAACATTTATAGATTCCACCAATATATAAGTTAAAACTACCCAATTTTTTATACAAAATTCTTGGGTATTCTTAACATTGCCGAGACATATTACATGTTCATATTTCTAAAAATAATGAGGAACTTTCAGGGGTTGCTCACTTGACATAAGACTAATCCCATAAGCATTTAATTCAGTTCTTTTTATAAGATTTCAAAAGTTAAAAATCTTTATTTAATTTTAACAAGCACCTAGAATAAAATACAATCACTCTGACCTTTATCCAATTCACGCGTATAGGAAGTACTGCCAGTTACTGCCATTGAGATCAGTGCAAGTCAGTTTGCTCAATATGAAAACCATCAGTGATCATCATGGTTAATTTTCATAAAATTTTAAAATAATTCTACTTTAATTAATTACATATCAAACCATTCACACCAATCCCATAACTAATAACATTCACCTACGTGCATAGAAATGGGTAAAAAAAAAATTATAAATTTGATAATAAAATCCATGGTATTCATCAAAGTTCCTAAAACAACCAACAGAAACATGAGTTTTCCGTTTAGGAATAAGAAATGATTTCCACTTAAGCAAATTAAGCCAATTAAACCCTTTTTCTTTTTTGGGGTCCTCGGGAGCTCTAAAGAAAAGAAATTTGATTCTTTAATCTGCAAGACTTAGTTGAGTTGATTTTTTTTTTTTTTTTTAATTTTTTCTGAAACTATAACATCTAGAAAGTATAAGGTACTAATCATCCTCCGGTTTCTCAGCAACCAAACAAACCATAAATTTTTTTTAAAAAAATCAACAATAAGTACAGAAGAGAGAACAGAAAAGAAAGAAAAGAAGACCTGTTTGTAAAGAGAAGAGAGAGGATTGAGCTCTTGACGAACGAGGCTACCCATGGAAATGTGAGGAACTTCGAGAAGCTTCGAGAGCCTCTCTGCATACACGTGCTTCTTTGCTCCTGGTTCCCCTATTATCACCCACTGTACTCCTCTTCCCGGCGCCGATCTTTCCGAGTCCGATTCCAGCATCGCCGTCGACGACCAGCGCTCATCGTCGTCTTCGTAATAGTCGTACTCTAGCTGAGCCGCAGCTGATGATCCGTAGGCTCGGCTTTTGAGAAACCCGATACAACGACTCGTTAGAGGCGGCGCTACAACTCTGAGGCGGCTGATTCCGGTCATGGCGGCTGAGGAAAGGGTTTTAGAGAGAGAGAAAAGCGAGAGCGAAAGAGAAGGGTTTTAAAATGAGGGCAAGCGGAGGTTTTAGGAAGGATGGACTAATTTGGAAATAACATTGATTTGATCTGTTATTACGTCGATGCCAGTATGCCACTATTGCTCGGTGTGAGTGTATGCCAAGTGGCAATTTTTGATTGGAAGGAAATATTGCTATTGGAAAAGTCACGTGTTCGAAAGTTGCTCTTGCGGCACCCACACGACGTGGAAGTTTGGCAGCTTAGTGTCTGACACGTGGAGATCTTGGGAATTAGTCAACGCTACTGTTCACTAATCACCCGCAGGGGGACAGACAACGTCAGCATGGTGTTATGCCACGTAGTAGCAAGAAGGGCAAGTTAATATTGAGGATTCTTGGATATTTGGATGGATATTCATTTTCAGTACCCATGCAATTGGGAATTGAATTTGTTGAGGATGCAATTGATTAATTTAGTGTGGATAAGTCTATACTAAAAAGTTATAATTAATAAAAAAAATTTAGATTTGAACTGATTTTAGAAATAATAAAAATATAGAAATTTTAATAGGCCTCTATATGGCCAGTAACAAAATAAATTTTGAAAATCTGATAATTCGATTATAGATCCTTATTATGTATGTCACGCCTGTCAGAAATCACAGTGATGCAACAGTCAATTTCTAAAAAAAAAAATTAATTAAGAAAAAATGATGATGATTAGAAAAACAACATAGCGTCAATTTTTTACAGCGACATTTAAAAAAAAAAAAATAACTGTTGGATTACTGTGATTATTGCTAAAAAAGTGAGTTAGAAACATAAGATTATTGCTAAAAAAAACTTTGTCCTTTAGTGCTCAAATCAAGAGAACTGAGGATGACTTTTAGATCCTCTTAAACCATTATGTGGAAGCATTTAAGCCATTGATCTAGGTAAGGTGTTTATTAAAAGGATGATCAACAGCAAATCTAAATCCATGCAATTGTACTCTATACAATTTTACAGAAGGCGTTCCGTCTAATCCAAATGATATGGAATAAATATTTTGAAAAATCAATAGTAGAATTTGACACTTTCTTTTTAGGGGAAAATACACTTTGCACCCCTGTACTAAAGGTTAAAAACACTTTGCACCCTTGCACTTTAAAAGTGAGCAATCAACCCCCTGCACTTTCAAACTTTGGCAGTTTGCTCCCTTCTGTTAGTTGGCCGTCCATATATTTAACGGAACAATTGTCAAATGACTTTTTTTTTTGCATGTGAAATGACTTAAATGCCCTTATTTTAATTTAATACAATAAATAACCAAATGGACGGTTTGACCCGACCCAAAAATTTCCACCTTTCTTGTTTATAGCAGCCAGCTCATTGAAACCCATTTTAGGGCCATTCCCGGCCGCACCCATGAGAGTATGAGAGAGCTATTCTTCTTCCCCAACGCCGGCTAATGTGTGAGCTCCCCAAAGCCGCAAGACTGTAACAGCTGACAAAGATGATGGAGGGGTCGCAGCAACACTCGTCAAGGAGGCAACAGCAACACAAAGCCGCAAGACTGTAACAAAAAAATCCAACCAAACTTATAAACAACTTGAAAATTATGCTATGTCCATCAAAAACATAAAACACCCAAAACGTTTTTTTTTTTTGAAGTGTTTTTTCTTTTTGTAAATTATATCCTAATTAGGATCTTATAAGATCCATAAGATACCATGTATTGTAGGAAGAATTGAAATTATCTAAAGCTAGAGAGAGAGAGAGAGATTACCATCCCTCGAGGAAACCCGGTTCTCTCCTGGGTGGTGGAGCAGCGTAGTGTGGAGATGCCATCACCGGAGGGCCTTGATAATAACCTGAATTTTTTCCCAACAAAAGAACATTAATAATAAATAAGATAAATTGATTACAATAAACAATAAATAAATAAAAAAACTTAAAACTAAAAAAGAAGATTGCTTTTGTTATTTAATATGACACTGGAAAAAGAATTCCAAAATATTGGGATTTTACACCCAAAAAAAAAAAAGAAGCAAATTTATGAGGGAAACCATCACTCCCCGAAAGAGAATCCCATGAACAAAATCATAACAAAAAAAAGAAAAAAAAAAGAAAAAAGGCATAAATCTGATAATTGAAAACAATCCATATTACAAAATGTAAAATTAACCACAAAGATGAACCAAAACCCCATCATTGGACATGAACAAAGAATTTTATTGAAGGGAAGAAAATACATATAAACAAACAAAAGAAAGAAAAAGCAAGAAATGGGATGATACCTTGAGCAGGATAAGGATAAGCATACTTGGGATCGTTCATCTCTGCAACACAAACAAATTAAACACAACACACAGACCAAAACAAGACCAGATTTTCGAGTGAAACAATAGAGATCGAGACTTATGGGGAGGATAATTGAAAACTGAGGTTTCTGGGAAGAGTAGTTTCTGATTTATATCGTATAGGAGTAGAGTAGGTGTGAAAGATGCGTCACTCTTTTTTGCACATTCTAGGTTTCTTTCTTCTCGTATGGCTCAACATTCATCGGGGGTGGGTCGAGTGTGATATGGGCCATGGCTCTTCGGTGCTTCTTCCATTGATGACGTCGTCGGTTTTTGCAGACTTGATTGGAGTTTTGTTCAAGGACGATTGCAAGTGATGCTTAAGCTGCTTTCTTTTACAGCTTTTTTGCATTTTTGCTGCTATTGAATACCGATCGCTCGGTTGAATGTGGGTTTCCACGTTCTGGACTGTATTGTGAATTCCGAGGATCGAACCAACAGCCCTAAGCTAATCCACTTCACTCCTCATCAAAGATGAACTGATGCAAAATTAAGGGTTTGACCCGACCCAAAATTGGGTCCGGATATAAATTGAATTTACAATGGGTTAAATGGTAATCTACCATCATTTTCAAACGCCGTAAGCCCCTATGCCAAAGTTTGAAAGTGCAGGGGATTGATTGTTCACTTTTAAAGTGCAGGGGTGCAAAGTGTTTTTGGCCTTTAGTACCGGGGTGCAAAGTGTATTTTCCCCATCTTTTTATTCATGTTATACAGGGATGTAACTAGGATTTTTTTCTCGAAGGGGCTAAATTTTTAATGTTAGAGTAAAATTTCATTATATGAAAATGGCATAAAATAGCCATTTTTATAATGTGTAAAATTATAATTTTACAAAATATTAGTGCTAGAATCGCAATACCATAAAAATTCATATAAATTTATTTGGCGATGATAGTATTCAGCTCATGGATTCAAAATGTTAAATTGTCTTTTCATCCAAATTCAGTATAATCCATATGAGTTTGTTAAAGTTTGTGGCCCATAGTTCAATAACCTATTTTAAGGTTATATTTTTTCTGAAAATTTAATTGAGTGTAGCTATCTCATTTTAAACCTTTTTTGGGTTATTATATATGTGCTATATATATGATTCAAGTTTGCTTGAAACAATTTTGTGAAAAATGAATTGTACTTACCTGAATTGATGAAAATAAAAATATAAATGCATGATGTTTGTATGAGCCCCTAGCCAAAATTTCCTCTATTTCCTTCACATTCCGTCTAATGTACTTTCTCTCTCTTTTTTATCTCTTTTCTCCCTTTTCGACAGTTGTCTCAATCCTTTTCCAAAATTTTAATTCTAATTTGTTCCTTTAATTTCATTGTTAAATAAGGGTGCCGGTCTTTAGAGTGGTTGTATAATATATACAATATATAAAATAACAAAAATGCTATTATAAGGTGCACATTATGCAAAGTTGTGTAAGGTGACCTTAATAAGGCAAAGTGCAGAGCATATTTTGAAAAATTGATGTTAGATTAGATGAATTGCTTATCAATTTATGTTTGCAAAGAATTATAGTGATCCAATAGTCGATTTATGAAAAAATTGACTAGGTAAAAATGGCGATATTTTTAAAAACAAAAATGTCACAATTTTTCACAGGCTCGTATGTCAGAAACCATCCGTTGGATCATTGTGATTTTTGGCGAACATGAAATTGATAAACAATTCATTTGATCTGACGGACAAATTTTCAAAATATGCTCTACATTTGGCCCTTTGCATAAGGTGCACCTTATAATAGCATCCTTGTAAAATAATATATATATATATATATATATATATATATATATATATATATATATAATGTATAGTAAATTTTAAAAAATCAGGGGGGCCGCCCCCTTCCATTCCCTTTGGTTCCGCCCCTGATGTTATACACGCATGAAATTACATTAATTTAATAATTAATTTTTAAACAAGTTAATGTGAAAGACTGTCATTGTTAGTATTTTGAGACACCGATGAGTTGATCAATGTGATTTTTAGAGTGCATGAAATGCATAAAATTAATATTTAACAAAACCGTAAATTTTTTAAAATATTTGTTCCAAATTAGTTAAAAATAGGTCACCTTATAAAAATATCCAAAAGACAAGTGTAAAAGAAATGTTAAAAGACCAAATACCAAACAAATATCCACAACACTTACACAATCTCCTAAAAATGATCCTACCAGCATATGATTACATAACCTTATGTAAGCATGAAGCTAATAGTTAATTGTGAGATACGTATTTTGAAAAACTGATAGTTGGATTAGATACTATATTCCGAGATGAAGACATAATTTTAGATCAAGGGTGGCGGAATTTTAGTTGGTTGTTAATGTTTTATCCTAATTCAAAAAATCGAAAAACATTTTTGTTAAAAAAAAATTGGGACTTTTTGACATAAATAGTTTGTACTACTAGGTCTAGGAATCTTTTTAACATGACAAATAGACAAAAGAATTTGAAATCTGCGACCTCATAGTATAAAATTAAACTTCATGATATAATGCTCTAAACGTAGGAGTTTTGGATAATTTTTTAAAAAATTTAGCTTATAGTGTTAGCTTGAGGTAGAAAAAAATTGTAAAAAGTTATAATCCATGCGCCCCATCTTTTGAAAGCATTGTATGATTGTTTCATTATCAATACTATCAAATACATCTCTCGATGGACAAAACTAAGTTGTCATTCATCAATTCATCTTCCATTTTATTATGTAGTCTATTCTTTTCCATCTTTATAGAAAGGGGTAGAAAAGTAAAATAAAGGGAATAAATAAAATTTAGAGGAGCTAGGCAAATTTAAAATTGTAAAAAGTTATAGGATATAAAATAAAAATAAAAAAAAATTTAGGGAGGTAAATTTAAAATTTTAAAAAGTTCTAGGGTATAAAATAAAAATAAAAAATGGAGAAATTACAATTTGACCCTATGTACTATTGGTTAAAAACACTTTGCGACACATTCATTCCCTATAGTTTTGATTTATAATTCTTTGTACCCTTTTGTCAGCTAGCCATTTGTTTTTTTTTTTTTTTTTTTTTTTTTTTTTTGTTTTTTTTTTTTTTTTTTTCTGAAAATGGTTTTATACATGTTATTTTTTTATGCAGCATTTATTCTAGATTACTAATATGTATAAACATATCGATGAAGTTTCATGATTTTTCAATGGAGACAGCTAGCACCCCTGATTGCATGCTTGCTTCATCCTCGCATCAGTTGGGCATCATGGTTTGGGCCATTGAACCTATGTAGAAGAATAAAATCCACTCTATCTCATATCTTGTAAATAAAACGTTTGTTTTAGCTTTATATATTTGTATTGGGCCTTCCACTTACAAGCTTAGGCTTTTAGGTTGGGTTGGAAACTTAACAATCTGCTAGTACCCCATTCCCTTTCCATTAAGACTTCCAAGCTAGATTGTGGGACCTTTGTTGTTTTGGTCTTTTGCGTGTTTTGGGCAGTTTCTCACGATAAGCAGCTGGCTTGAAAATGTCATTCATGGTAGGGTGCGGTCATTGCAACCCCAATTGTTTCTTTCCATACCCCATTACTAACTACACCCCACTATTTACCAACTAAACCCTAACAACTTTCTAAAATACCCCCAAAACTATTTTAATACTAACAAAATTTGTTTCTACATCGTACCCACTCCAAAAATTTATCTTCTCTTTCCCCATTCCCTCTAAACCTTACCAGAATTTTTTTTTTTTTTTGGCATTTAATTTTTGCAAAATCGCGGCACGTTCAGTCGTTAGCCAAACCGAATATATTGAAAATGTTCTATAAAAGCTAATCGAACAGTACAAATTTGAAAAAAAAAAAAAAAGCAAAAAAATTTGAAAATAGGCACCTTCCCAATGCTCAGACCCTCTTGGAGGCGTTGGGATCCTTTGCTTGGGTCGAATTGTACTAGCATTTACTAGCATTTTAATCAAGCGCTAACACATCATTTTTGGCCAGATCCAGCGGCTACAATTTTTCCGGGCACCAAAACGACAGACTAATGGTGCGTTTGAGGAGACGGATGGGTTAAACAGCATTCCGTTTATTTTTTTAACTCAAACCAATCTAAACAGCATTCTCTCTCTACCCACTATCTAATTCCTAAGCATCCCCTCCCTCTCTCTCTCTCTCTCTCTACCTGTTGGCGTAACAAAGCTTCCCGTCCATAATCTTCTGGCGTAATACAGATTTCTGTCCATATAGACCCGACAATCCATTAAAATCTTCTTTGTTGGTTATAGATGCACGGGATCCACTCTGTGATGAGGACCCACAACTTCCCAATTTCTTACAAATTAACAGAAGCTTTTACAAGCTTCTTCTCATGTTTATTATCTCCATTGGTAAATTAATTAGACTCCAATATACTGGATTTGAAAGTGCAATGGTATCAATATATTCAGCAAATGTGTGTGTGCAGCATTTATAAACACTTACCTCTACACTATTTTTGCAGGTTTAAAGAAATGCCCAAAGATTTCTGGTGATGGCTTTTGCAGGGTGGGCTTTGAAAGCGGAGTGAAATGGTGATATCAACACGTTTCCGGATGGATGTTGGGATGTAAATAAGATTTTCCAAAATATGTTGTTGTGTAATAGATAATCCATATTTATTGTCATGAATTAGCTTATGTAGTAGTTACCTTGCCTAAGTTTGTATTGCACGCTATTGCAGTAATAGTTTGTAGAATGTATTATGGAGGTATTTTTGCTTGTCAAAAAATTTATTATCATGGATGTGTTTTTGGGGTTTTCTGTCTTGGGAGTTGTATTGCGCCAGAAGAGAGTGGATGGGAAACTCTATTATGCTCACAGGTAGAGAGAGAGAGAGAGGGGGGGAGGTTGCTTTAGGAATAAAAGAAACTAGAGAGTGGGTAGAGAGAGAATGCCATTTGGGTTAAAAAAATAGATGGAATGCCGGTTAACCCATCCGTCTCCTCAAACGTGTCATTAGTCTGTTGTTTTGGTGCTTGAAGAAATTCTAGCTGCTCGATCTGGCCAAGAATGATTTGTCAGCGCCTAATTAAAATGCTAGCACCATTTGGCCCAAGCAGAGGATCCCAACGCCTCTTGGAACTCCATTCTGACATCCTTCAACGTTAAGCACCCAAATATTTATTCAAATACTACAACGGTGTTAGGTTACATGAAGATTAGAGGAAATGGGAAAAGAGAAAGGGTTAGAGGATCGGTATGAGAAAGAAGAAAATGAGAAGAGAGAGAAATAGGGTTTTAAAAGAGGGTTTTCTTTTTTTTTTTTGGTGGGGGGTAAAGATCAACTCCCCATGAGCCTAGTTAGGGGTTTGCGCGGGTCGGGTGAAAGGTAAAATCGCCAACCAACCCTTCCTTGACGGGTGACTAATTCTCCCATCCGCCAACCAACCCGCCTACCTCAATAACCAATGGATTGGTTAAATATATGGCGAGTTGGGCGGATTGAGCGGGTGAAGCATAACTTTTTTTTTTTAAACACCTAAAGTTCCTAAAACCTTTTTAACAAGCAAAAACACCTCAAATTCGTATCTAACAATGCAATATTGTGTTATTTAGTAATTAAACTATAATCCAAACAATTCTTCCAATAGTAATAATCTAAAGTGCCAAAATAAATTACCCTACAACAATAGAAGCTACTAACTATATACATAATAATAAAGATTCATTATTATTAAAAAATCTTACAAACTAACATATGGTTTCGCACTCAAAATTAAAATGATATCAAACAAAATAAGTGCATATTCAAATTATCATAATAAATATCTCTAAAGAATAAAAAACACTAACTTGCAAGCATATCAAATTAAGAAAAAATATAAGATAGTAATGAAATTTATTTTATATAAATATATTATTTATTTATATATAATTATTTAGTGGGTAGAGTCAAGTTTAGGGCAAGTTGTCATCTTTATATCCGCCAACCGAATCAATCTGCCAAAAATTCATCAAATCCACCTAACTCGGCCAACCGGTCTATACTTATAATTCTTTTGCTCCAAATTTCGCTTCTGTTCCCAGTTCCCACAAAGGATCAGCATTCAGCAATAAGCAAGGAGATTTTGATTAAGTTCCTTGAACCTAGTAGTTGCCAGTGAGGCTTATAAGTTGTTATTGCCTCTTCTGTATCTTCTTAGTTAACGCCACCAATGCTTTTTTTGGTAACCTCTATTGTATATATCCTCAAAAAATAGGTTTAGGACTCAGACAGAATTGCTTATTTTTTAGGTCAATAAATCAAATGGGAAAGATTGTCTAATCTGTTTGTTTTTTTCCTTTTTCTCAAGTGTAAAGACAGACAGAGATCATTTACAATTGTTTTAGATTCAAGTCTGTCTTTGCTTGATTTGCATCTTTCTCTTCTGACCTTAATTGCTTTTCTAGATTTTAATTAAGTTACACTATCAAGTTCTCTGACGCTTCCCATCCTCCTTCATTGCATTTTTTACCCCCAAATTTATACTAGGGAACATATATTTTTTTTGGGATTTATACTAAAAGGACCTTCATATAATAGGCCTTTACCAAGAACCCCCTCCTATATAGAAGCAAATAGAAACCAGCAATAAGTAGAACTAATGGACTAAAATGCCCCCAGCCATGTATTCATTATAATTCGAAAACGAGTTTCCTTTTTCAGTTTCCTCTTTAGTTGCCGCGAATATAGGTAACTGAAATCCTCTTGAAAGTCTACTATTGCTACACGAACCAAAATTTCAGGAGAGGATATTTCTCACTTACCAGAGTCCTGTCGGAGAGAGCATCCAAAAAACCTGTTCGTTCCAGCGATCGACATCATCTGTTCTTCGGCATGACGAACAAGAAAAACACTGCAATGAGGAAACCATCTAACTTGGTTTTGAAGGGGAAGAAGATAGAGACGGCGAAAACAAGTATGTATTACGTTCTGTTTCGATTTTTTTGTTATGTTTCGAATTTTTGTTGGGATTCTTGCATATATATGTTGTTTTTTGTGGTTCAAAAAATGGGTTTTTTGATAAACATTGTCACGGTTGGTGGTGTATACATCTATACACCATTTTTCTTGTTGAGTTATCACAAAAATCACGATTTTTAGCATCTTATAGAACCGACATTGTGAAAAGTTTAAATCTTTATGTCATTAGGTTAAGAAAGTTTTGATCTTTATTGAAAATCTTACGTTTTTTCATGCGATTTTGGGGTTTACAAGATATTTTTGTTATTTTTTGCACAAAAAATCTTTGAATAAAGAAAAAGCATAGCTGATGCTCGTTTCTGGACCAATCCATAATATGTATACACGTTTGGGTTACACCATTTTTAACATGTATACATATGTTAAAAAACAATTTCTGGTTGGATTTATCCGTCACAGCCGATTTTTCCCTATTTTGGGAACATTTTTATAAAAAAGTTATGATATTTCTCACATTTGGGTTTAGAGAGTTATGATTTTTTTTGAAAAAGTAGTGGTTTTCATGAGATTTGGGGGTGTGCATTAGATTTATGTATTCATATAATGTATACATGAATTCATTATGGGAACCCGATTTTTTCCATTTTTGGGAAAAAATTTTTAGAAAAGTTATGATCTTTCTCACATTTGGGTTTAGAAAGTTATATATATTTTTTAAGGTTATGATCTTTCATTAGAATTATGTATTCATATATAATGTATACATGATTTCATTATGGTTGTATACATGTTATGGGTTTTTATGATTGGTGCCATTCGAAACCCAAAAATATACAAGTTTGATGAATGATGTATGTATACATGTTGACTGCATATTTGTATGTTGGCATTTTGTGATCTATTTTTATTATTTTATTTTATTTTTTGTTGAGGTTTATATGATTTATGTATACATGATATTCCTCATTTGGATTAAATTGGTTGAAAGGAGAAGTTGTGTTGGGTTATTCTCTGGAAAATTTTGCTTTTCTGGTTTCTTTTGAGCCTTGTATACATATTATTAACCTTATGGATTGGTTGGGAAGAAATGTGAGGTTATGTGATCGATAATTTTGCTTTTTTTGAGATTTGATGAGCCTTAGATACTTGCTATTAGGCTTATGGCAAGGTTGCGTAGAAATGTGAGGTTAGTTTCCTTTAAATTGTGCGTAAATGGGTTTGTTTGAGCTTTGTATACATGCTATTAGGCTTATGGCTAGGTTTGGTTTAAATATGAGATTGGGTGATGGGAAATTTTGATTTTTTTTTTGTTGATCCTTATGTAAATAATGTTAAGCTTGTGGCTAGGTTTTGAAGAAATGTGACGATGAAAGCTGGAAAATTTTAGTAAGTATACATAACGATATCCAGTTTAACTTTATGTCATGTATACTTGAAATATTTTTAGCTACTTGTATTGTTATGTATACTTGTTTTTTAATCATTTGGATTGATTAGATTCAAATGGAAATTGGGATTGCTTGGCTTGTTTGGGTTGAAATGAGAGTTAGAGATGGATGAGAAACTTGGGGTTGGTTCTTGTATACATATAGATGCCAAACTGAAATTCTGAATAGTTTTTAAATTTTACAACACAGATTTTGGATGTATTGCTAACGAATTAAGCTTTTTATAATTTTTTTTAGGTTGGACTGTGGCGTGTTTGTGTGCCTATATATGAAATTATTGTTTGAACATGGACATGGGGAAAAGAGAATAAATGTTTTCAATGCCAATTCATCATATGTGACGGACCAACCACACGAACTATCGTCCCAGCTACTTTCTCTATTCCAGAAGTTCGTTCGTTCCGTGTTGAGATGATTAATACATTCATTGAAGATCCGTTGAGATCTTGGCCAGTGCACAAGAGTAAAGAACACACCTCTACAGATGAGGATTTTGCATAGAACATGGATTTGGTTAATTATTTGGTTTTACACTTAATATAAAATGACAGGAATATGTAGATTCTACTTTTTTACAAATTCAAATTAGTTTGGAATTAGTTTATTGGTGATATATGTGGAAATGTATAATTGGTAGTTTGGAAATTGAATTCATATTAATAGGTTGGTTAATCAATTTTTTTTAAAAAAAGTGATTTGGGAGGAAGGACATTTGAATAGCTTTTCGTAGTCTTATTGGAAGGAGTTACTATAGATGTTTATATGTATATATTGAAATGTGAAGTTGTGTGTGTTGGGATTGATATATAATTGAATTTGATTAAACCTTATGTATATGTTATTATTCATATGGGTTGAAAGGGCATGTAATACATGTTTGATTCTTAAAACTTTATTTGACTGTGTATTGATTGCCATCCATTTAGGTATGAGTGCATTTTACAGAATTCTATAATAAAAAAATAGGGATATTATGTCGAAAAACTGCAGAAAAGCATCTATCTTCAAATTTCTGCTCTGTATACATTTTAAGAACATGTGTACATTGAACTCAAATTACATGTATACATTAAACTTCTTTTAAACTTCATTTTAAGTTCCTTATTTCCCAAATTTCTTTCACCTTTTATAGTATTATAAGTTTTCATAAATTTTTCCAAATTTCGTGCTTTGTGCACATGTGAATGGTTTACCTTACCATCTATGATTGATTTGATCAAGTTCTAAAACATACTCTTATTCAATGCATAACAAAACCCAATAAAGAAAAATTATATTGGAACTAATCCCACATTTCTACCCTACCAATCCATATGCATAGTAGCACGTATACATGGCTGAACAAATCCCATTTAAGCAAAACCCAAAAAAGCCTAATAACTTGTATATAAGTCTCAACAAAACCCAAAAAAGCCAAATTTACCGGTACCTAACCTCATATTTCTACCCAACCAAGCCACAAGACAAAAAACATGCATAAATGGTTCAACAAAACTAAAAAATAAAAAAAAATTTCAGCAGCCAACCTCACATTTCTTCATAACCTAACCATTAGCTTAATAATATGTATATAAGGATCAACAAAGCTCAACCAAACCCATTTAAGCAAAAATTTCCAGAACCCAACCTCACATTTCTACCCAACCATTCCATAAGCCTAATAACAAATATACAAGGCTCAACAATTCCCATAAAAGCAAAATTTCCCATCACCCAAACTCACTTTTTTATCCAACCAAGCAAAAAGCTTAATAACAAGTATACAAGGCTCCATAGAACCCAAAAATGCAAAAATTTTCAAAACCTAACCCCACATTGGTTATCTCTTCACTGAGTTGATTGTCGAAACTCCTTTCCTATATGTATACGTGACGGTACATATGTATACATTATTACTGATTTCACTTCAACTAATATTATTGGAGATTATAAGTATACATTATTAGTTATTTTACCTCAACTATCAAATCACTCATGTAAACATGATGTACACATATATGAACTTATTAATAATGTATACATGTCACATGTATACATGAATCATAATCTATTTCTAAAATCAATCAGTCACGCAAGTAAAGTAAATTGAAGAGATATCTTCTGATTAATATGTTTAATATGGAAAAAAGCTTTCCCATAGAATGTTTTACACAACTAATTTGTTCATTAGAATGCCTTAAAGATCTTTGATCTAGACCTTTAGTTCTATGAAACTCTAAAATTTGACCATAACTTAGATTTCTAAGACATAGTTCATGAATACATACAAGTCTCTGTTTTTATAGCTGAGTCCCTGTTTCTATTTCTTATAGCTGATCTCTGATATAAGTTTCATAAAAAAATGAACAATGTATACCTTTTCTTGAGAATATGATATAAGATATGATAATGATTGACGTGAAGTGATTAACTTATATCTACAAGGCTTTGGGAACATATAATTGACGTGAAGTGATTAACTTATATCAATGATGCTTTGTGAACATATAATTGGAAGATAAAAAATCAAGTAAATGACGGCGAAGAAGAGGGAGGAACGGTGAATGATAGCTAAATGATGTTGGAGAAGTTTGTACCCTGGAAGAAATATAACAAATCCCCAAAGAAACGGATACACATTCCAGGAAAAAATCCCGTAACCTATTCACAAAGTTCAATAGAAATTGCCAGGAACTTTCGAGTCAAGAAAAAAGATGGTTTCCATGAAAATCAGTCACCAGAAATTGGTAAAACCAAAAAACTCCGGTTGACATGAGGCAATCGGAAAATCTTTAATCAAAATTCAAATTTAAAAAAACCTTACCATATTCAAAGAATCAGATAAAATCCGACTGAAATGAGGCAATCAAAAGATCTTAAATCATAATTCAAATTCAAAAAAAAGCTTACTATATCCAAAAAATATTCAGCATATAATTCAAATAAATAACATCAATCAATATGGTAAAATAAACAAATTGCTAAAAATAAGGAAGGGGGTATAATAGACAAAATTCAGCTACAAGTTGACTTTAAATTTGACCTGTAGGGGGCAATTGGTATAGAATCTTATTCATTGGACTACTTGATAAATAATATCCTATATAGGGTCCTTTTGATCATTTTCCCAATTTTTTTCCCTTCATTCCTTTTTGAATTGTTTAATTTTACTAGCACATACCCACTTTTTGTATTGTCTAGATCACAAATAGATTTAGCATTTCAATAAATTTCTTAGACCTATGAGTTCATTAGGACCTTGCTGAAGGCTATTGGAATTATATATATATACATACAGGAATGATGAAGTCAGCATATGCTTACCTAAGGTTTTGTAAGCATGAGGCTAAAAGATAATTGTGAAAAATATAGTTTGAAAAGCTGACAGTTGGATTAAATACTATACTTATGCATGTCATTCCTGCTAAAAATCATAGTGATCCAACAGTTGGTTTTTTAAAAATGTCACTGAGAAAAATTGTGGCAGTTTTCAATGGTCAAGGTTTTCCATATCTATATTTTGAAATTTTGATATTGGATCGCCGTGATTTTTGGCGTGCACGACCTTCATTAGAACAGTATGTAATCCTATGACCAATTTTTCAAAATATGCATCCTACAATATTTTATGATCTTCATGCTGATATAACTTATATAAGCATATGCTGACTAGATCGGATATATATATATATATATTGGAGTATCTTCGAGAAATGACCTGCTGG
>JAESVK010000937.1:530626-541550 GCA_017140935.1 Hamamelis virginiana
ATCCAACTTTGATTCGAAGACCATGCTTTTCCTAAAAATATGGAGTTAGTGTTTTATTGAAAATAAAACTATTTTTGTGGTTTCCTTGTTCCCTAAAAATAAGGTGGCGACTCCCAGTTTTTTTACAAACTCTTATCCTTTTTCAAAAACCTAATCTTGAGTGTATAATAGAGAAGGATAAACGTGGATAATAGAGAAGGATAATAGATGAGGATAAATCGAGACGGATAAAGATCATCCACAATCCACAATGACCCAAAGTGAATAAAGGCCTCTCGATCCCTTGGGATAGGTGGCTGGTTCACAACTGTATTAAAGGCTTAAGGTGAAGTGCTTGTCTCCACTAGGTGTGCTCAATTATATTCCCAAGCATAGGAATTTATACATCGCCAAGCATAATAAATACTGAGGGAGTCCTCAGGTCATCTCCACAGGGAGTAGAACTAGTCTAAATGATCCTTAGGTTTTGCTAACCAATGAATGTAAAATAAAGTGTAAAATCATGGGGGCTTTGATTGTTGAGTGGTGATTGTAGAGAATAAACTAAAAGCTAAAACTAAGAAAACCCTAGAAAACTAAGAGAGTCCCAAACTAAGTGGGAGAGAGACAAACCAGCTGCAAAATGTAGTATTTATACCCCCCTTAGGGTTACAAGAGAATGTGAGTGAAAGTACATGAATGCCTTTACTTAAAAACACAAATTACAGACCAAACTGCTGCAAAATCGGGGCTTAGTACCGGTACTCAACTTCTAGTATCGACTCAAACCTCTCTGGTTGAAATTTAACATCTAGTACCGGTACTAAAAATCCCAATACCGGTACTAAGTTGCAGATTTTGCCTGAAAAGCGCTCTAACGTCAAATGCTCATATCTTCTTCGTCCGGAGTCGGATTTGGACGTTCTTTATATGCACGCGAAACTTGAGAAGTCTATTTTCCAACCATGGTGGTCTCATTGTTTGATTCAATCTTTGAAGACTTCCAAGGTCCAACTTTGCATGCAAAAAGCATCCATTTAAGCACATTCAACTTGCAAAGGCTCAAAAACAATAAAAGAGTCAAAAACACCCATTTACAAGTATAAATGGCTCAAGTATGTACAAAATGATGGGAATAATGCAATAAAAGTATGCAATTTTATGGTACAATCACCCCCTCCAACTTGAACCTTGCTAGTCCCTAACAGGAACTAGCATAAAAGCAAAAACTAAACAAAACAAACAAACTTAACTAATCCACTTTCGCAGGAAATTGCGATTGCATTTAGCGCATGCAACAAGCCTTTAAACCCCTAGGTTCCCCCTAGTGGACAAGTTGTAGTCTTGTGAGGGTTTGCAGAAATGACACCCACAAACATGAAGAGTACATTCCCCTTATTCACAAATGTCAAGAACAAATTTCAACAAAATGGGCATACAAAGAAATCTATCTTCTCATAAGTTATGCAATGGTTTGAACTAGATTTGCATAGATAAATCCTTGTGTTCATGAAAAGAATCATTCAAACTCATTTCAAACCATTGAATGCACCAAGCTTGAGCTAACGAGATGGGAACAAAAAGAAACACAACGAAGTAACACTTTGAACAATATACAATCATTCACAAAAGAAAAGATTTGATTAATAAGTAATGTGTGAATGAGAGAGTGCTACTTAAGTGGATGGATTGTAACACTAACATGAGAAGTTATATGTACAAGAGATGCATAATCACAAATGAAAAAAAAGGGAAAATGAACAACAACATACGTAAACACAAGAGATAGTAAAATTGCAACAAAAACTAAACATAAGCAATTCATGGAATCAAATAGGTCTTTTGTTGCTCAATAATGCCTTTAGGTTCAAGGATGGATAAAAACAAGAAATGTGATGGTTTTACAACGTGGTATAGGTTGTCTACCTAACCATCACATACACAACAACCTAACCTATAACACAGGAACACATTACTAAACAACAAACACAATACTAAACACAATACAAAATTACCAACAATTACAACAACTAAACTCAACCCACAATGAACAAGAACAATATGCCAACCAATTGAAGCAGAAAAACTCTTGAGTACATATGAAATGGGAATGAAAGGTTTTGAGCTTTTATTATTGCAATCTCTTTTTTTTTTTTTTTTTTTTCTTTTGCTTTTTTCTTTTTTTCTTTTTCTATTTTTTTTTCTTTTCATACAATTTTTTTTCAAGTTTGCATTATTCAACCCTTACATCACCAATCATTACAGTCTTCATTTCCTTTCCAATGATAATATGCCCAAGCTTTGGATTTGGCATACACAACACTTAAACATATATGTACACAATTACACAATCAACACAAATCATCCAAAACCTATACAACCTAACCTCTACCCTTGGGCTTCCTAAGCTGGCCAAGGAAAGGAAACTTAAAGGCTCAAAATTAGGTGCTAGCGGCAACATGACATGGAATAATTAAGGCTCAAATAGACAAAGAAGACCTATGATCATTTTCCATGAATCACAAATGTGTATACAATGCGCAACAAAACCATTAATCATGAATATGTTAAAATAACATAGGGAATGACGGTGGTGGACCGAAAATAAAATGGAAAAAATACAAAGATACATGGAAAAAAGAGAATAACAAATATAAACAAGGATTACAAAGCTTAAGCAAGACATTCTTTGGTTCAAAGTGAGTAATGAATAATTCGTATATGTGTATTGAAGGAAAATCCCCTACACAAAAATATATGCTCAAAACAAGGCATGACTTGGGGATTTAGAGATTCACATAAGCATACACATATTGAAACATGTTCAAAAACACAAAGTAAATAGAGAAATGACTGAAAAAAAATTAAAAAAAAAAAAAAAAAAACTATCTAAATACGAACAAAATTACCCTTTACATGTGTGAACAACAAGTGTAAACCTCCCCCTCCAACTTGAAATGTGCATTGCCTCAATGCATGCAAAGAGAAGCATTAAATACACAATTAAAAGGAGAAATAATGAAAGCACATGTATGTGTTGCGTTAATCCTCTATAACCTGTGAAAATGTTAGTATGCTCACAATAACAAGTAAATGAAATTAAGAAAGAAAATAAATAAATAAAAAATGACTAAGTAAGAAAGATAAAATCTACTATGTACAACCTACTATAAACATATCCTGTCCACTAGGATCAAAAATAGTTCAGACATGCTCCCTCTTTTCCAAATACTTCTAAATTGAGTTCCCAAGAGTATAGAACTCATTTAAGAAGTTGGAAGCAATTTCCTCCACCTTGTCCTTATGTATGCCCTTTCTACTTCTTTGAAAAACTTCATTTTTGCTTGATGGAGCAAATTTTAAAATATAGGGCAGTGGGAACAATTCAGGTTTAGGTGGTTTGGATTTTAGGGGTAAAAACTCCTCTTCAAGAGAGGGAGGGGATAACTCCTCAAACCTAAGTAATGCCCGGCCACTCTTTTGTTTCCAACTCTACACTCACCTCCAAGGTAACGGAATTAAATTTTGAATTTTGATGCACATCACCATCACTAGGATCCACATTTGACTCATTAGGAGAGTCGTTCAAAACATATTTTTCAAAATTTTCACTCCTAAGTGTGGGCATTGCCTTAACTTCCTCTACATGATCATCAATGTCATTAAAAATTTCCTCACTTTGTTGACCAAGAAAAATTGTTTTGGGTTGTGAAGGAAAGTTATCATCTTTTTGAAGCACAACCAATAAATTAGTCAACTCGGTAAGTTCATTTCTAATTTCATCAATAGCTTGGGCATTTGAAATTTTAATTCTGTTTGACATTGCATTTTACTTTGCATTTCATTTTGCAAGAATTGTTGCAAAGCATCCTCCAAGCTCACTCGAGGTGGTTGGCAAAATGGTTGGTCCATTGGATAGGGTGGTGGGGCATAGCATGAGTTTGAGTTTGAGTCAAACCCTCGATATCCTTGACCATCAAAATGGGAGGATTGACCATTATGCTCATAATTTGGTTGGTCAAGAGAGGAATAGTAACCCTGTGGCTCTTGAGGATTAACCTCGTAACCATTACTCCAATCAAAATTTGGGTTACAATGTTGATTAAGAGCATTATATTGCTCAAAGTAGACTCTCCTATACATGGGGAGATTAGGACAACCATTAGTGGAATGCCCATATGTCTCACAAATGGCACAAGCCTCCTCAACTTTGGGAAACAACCCTGACATTCTCAAATTTTGGGTTAAACGATCCTTTAATGTCATTATTTGTGGGGGGTTGTTATGTCCCAATGCACTACAGAAATGTGCATTCATGTCCTCTCTTTCGCCCAAATATGAGTATTGGTCATAACCTCCTTGCATTGAGGTTGGGTTTTGGATATATTTTTTTTTTTTAAATAGAAAAATTAAAAACAACTACAACTACTATTTACACAATTATATACAAAAAGAATGAGAAAAACTTACCGTACTTGTAATGCAATTACAAGTTACCACTAGCTTTTTTTGGATCAATTAGAATGCTCGCCACACCCCGGCAACTGCACCAAAAATGCTTGTCTCCGGTAGGTGTGCTCAATTATATTCCTAAGCGTAGGAATTCATACATCGCCAAGCATAATAAATACTGAGGGAGTCCTCAGGTCATCTCCACAGGGAGTAGAACTGGTCTAAATGATCCTTAGGTTTTGCTAACCAATGAATGTAAAATAAGGTGTAAAATCATGGGGGCTTTGATTGTTGAGTGGTGATTGTAGAGAATTAACTAAATTAAAGCAATAAAAGTAAATGGTAGGGATTCTAGGATTTCTACTCATCCACAACCAAGCAACAAGCGCTTCTCATTAGGATTCTCATCTTGGATCCATTGAAGAATGGTATTTGATGGAAGATTTAACTTTAGAAGCATTCAAAACAAAGAAAGATAGGAGAATGATAGTAAATACTCATTTAGACATTTTATCAAACACCTAGAGTGCATATAAGGTTCAAGTACTACATGTGCCTAGCATAGTTTGTCTACAAGTAGTCAAGAAGATGCCAAACTAGATGTCAAGAAGAGGTAGTGAGTATTTCCTATCACACAATTTCCATTTAAGCACAAATGAATGAGAGAATGTTGTTCCCTTGGTTGATGATGGGTTTCCACCGTTCGAATCCTACCTTGAAGGTTTAGAACTCCATTAAAGCTAGAAAACAAGAAGTAAATGCAAGAACAACAACAATAAATGCAAGAACTAGAAATAAATGCTATTGATTGCTTGAAATATAGAGAAATAAAGTTTACAAAGCTACAAACTAAGTTACATTACATAGAAACTTGAAGAAAAACAAATCTACTCCTAAAACTATTCCTAAACTAAGAGCTAAAACTAAGAAAACTAAGAGAGTCCCCTAAAACTAAGTGGCAGAGAGACAAACCAGCTGCAAAATGTAGTATTTATACCCCCTTAGGGTTACAAGAGAATGGGAGTGAAAGTACATGAATGCCCTTACTTAAAAACACAAATTACATACCAAACTGCTGCAAAATCGGGCCCCAGTACCGGTACTCAACTTCTAGTACCGGTACTCAAACCTCTCTGGTTGAAATTTAACATCTAGTACTGGTACTAAAAATTCCAGTACCGGTACTAAGCTGCAGATTTTTCCTGAAAAGCGCCCCAACTTCAAATGCTCATATCTTTTTCGTCCGGAGTCGGATTTGAACGTTCTTTATATGCACGCGAAGCTTAAGAAGTCTACTTTCCAACCATGGTGGTCTCATTGTCTAATTCAATCTTTGAAGACTTCCAAGGTCCAACTTTGCATGCAAAAAGCACCCATTTAAGTGCATTCAACCTGCAAAGGCTCAAAAAATAATAAAAGAGTCAAAAGCACCCATTTACAAGTATAAATGGCTCAAGTATGTACAAAATGATGGGAATAATGCAATAAAAGTATGCAATTTTATAGTACAATCATGAAGAAATAACTCATCTGTTTATGGTAGATGTGGATTTCAACATCAACATTTCTTCAGGGGCACTAAGCTACACCACATTCATCAACGACCATATGGGTGTTACCTCTAAAGTTTCTGACAAAGAACACTTAGCTTTCCTTCTCTGTTGGCTTTGCAGATCTCTCATTTGTTCTTGATCCCAAAGAGTCGTCACTTAGTATATTCCCCTTGCTAAACTCTTAGTGTTTGGTAAGGAACTTCCCTTAGCTTCTTTGGTTTTAGCCTATTTGTACAGATCTTGCTTCGAGCTCTGTACTAAAGGTTTAACTGGTAATGTTGGAGATCCCATCTGGCTTCTCCAACTCTGGCTTCAAGCTTATTTCATTCTTTTTGGCCCTTTTTTCTCTTCTGAAGAGCCCTTTCATGGTGTTATTTTGGAGATGCCATCTTAAATGATATTCCCAAAACAAACACCTTTCTTCAATGTTTTTGGTACTTCTATTTATTAGACCCCTCTCCTAGTTTTTACTTCTTCACCCCCTTTAGGAATTCAACCTTAGGTCCCTTTTGGTTGAAAGCCTTTAAAGCAATCCTCTTCCATAGTGATGACACTTTTAAGGGTGAATAGGACAACTTCCTAATTCGAAGGGATTTCCAAATAGTTTTCCATACCATTAAATCCTTTTCGAGAGGTAAGAAGAAGACCATTTTTTAAGGTGGGGCGGAAGTTTACATTCCAGCCCAGTTCGCCCGACAATTTGGCTTCCAACAAGCCATTCCTTTCCCCTACGTCAGCGTGGCTAACTCCACTCTTTTGGGTCGAGAACAAGTGACCCGCCATGAAGACTTTATCGAGCTATCAGTAAGGTTCAATACAAACCGAGCTGACTTCGAGGTCTACGTTTCCCACACCTGGCATCCCATAGCCACCTCATATTTCACTGAATGGTGGGAAACTGTTAGCGCTCTGTTCTTTGTGGAAGGATATGAGAACTCTCTGGCCTTCGCTCTTACAATAGGTTAGCTTAAATCCAGAGGTACTTTACTTTTCTCTGAATTTCATTGATACATGTCTCCTTCTTATACCCATTTTTTTTTTATTTTGCTAATACAGACTGTAAATTTCTTCTCAGGTGGTTCGAGATCCTCTACCATCGTGATCGCAAAACCTATTCAGCCACCAGCTCCCATTGCTTCTCCTCGCAAGAATCCTCCTCAAGGTGCTCCTTCTACTGCAGAAGATCTTGAAGACAACGAGCCTATTACTAGCATACAAACCAAGGCTAGGAAGAGGCTTCGAACTCTTCAAGAAGTATAAGAGAGTCAAATTGCAGCACAACCTCCTCCCGCAGAAAATCCCATAATCGCTGCACAAAAGGCTGCTGAAGCTACTGAAGAGACTGCTTTGACTGAAGAAACGGTAGTTGAACAAACCACAGGAGTTTTAAAAAGGAAAAGATCTGCTTCGAGTAAGGTCTTCAAGCAGGTATATTTCATTAGCACACATCCCTTTGAATATTTCTCTTTTATTTCAAACTTGTGCTAATATTTAAGAATTGTTATATTTGCAGGCTTTATCCACTGACCCTGGGATCCATCTTATCCCAAAACTAGCTCATTCTCCTACTCTATCCCCTTCTATATCTCCAGAATCTCCTTCTTTAGCCATAATTCCCCATCAACCACTTCCCTTTCTTACTTTAGATACTCCTCTGGTCATCTCCATTCATCCTCTTGTTATAGTCACCACTTCTGCTTCTTCTCCCACCAAAGCTACTATTCCCATACCTTCTCCAACTCCTTTCCTAATTTCTTCTCCTGCTAAGCCTTTGTCTCCCTTCCCCATTAGTTCGAGGCCTCATTCTTCTTCTCCTGACTCTTTTCAGAAATTGTTTTCTATCGAGGCCATTCTAAGTGAAGATTGGCTCTCTGATACTGAGGAGGTGCCTCCTAGGCCAAAGATTGAGGATAGCCTTGTTCTTCAAGCCCAGCTTGTGATAAAAATGCCTTAAATCAAGATCTTTCCCACTTCCTAGGTTCTGCAGTCATGGATTCCTTCTTTAGCAAAGCTCAAGACATTAAATAAGTTGGACCTTTGTGGATCTGGAATTGAAGAAGTACTTGAAGGTTTGGAAATGTTGATCGACCTTACATATCTTATTCTTAATGCGGAATATTTATGGAGGTTACTAGATGGTATATTACCCAAACTTTCTCATCTTTGCTGCCTTATTGTTTGGTGGGTATCAAAAACCCTAAAAATAAAATCAGAGGAATTAAGGGTCCGTTTGGTTGCCCGTAATAAGCAATGTAATCTGTAATCAGATTACATTACAATGCCAAATATTGTTTGGTTGTGCCAAAAGCTCCGTAATTGCTTATTACCGGCTGTATTTGGAATACAGTATGCAATGTAATGTCATTGCAGAAAAAAACGTGGTAATCTGAATTGATTGCCCGTAAAAGGTTTAATAAAAATTTTAAATGACCAGCGTGCCCCCCTGTTTTCACTTTGACAAAATATAATTCCAAGCATGTCCCCTTCATCCTTTGCCAAATCGCCACTGAACCAGAAGAAGAAGAAGAAGAGAGGAAGAGGAAGAGGAAGAGGAAGAGGATGAGGAGGAGGAGCGGCTGCACGATGGGAAGAAGAAGAGGAAGAAAAAAGAAAGATGAAGATCAAAGGAGGCAGCGACGGCTAGCGGTGAGAAGAAGAAAGAAGAAGAAAGGAAAAATGGGAAAAAAATGTCGTCGTCGTCGTCGTCGTCGTCTCCGTCTCCGTCGACGGCGGTGATTACAGAAGAACAAACCCCTCTTCTCCACAACTTCTCATCTCCCGTTCCGTTCACGGACTCCGTCGTCTCTGTACACGACGCGATCGTCCTTCATCTTCATCGCTGTCAACGGCTGGTCCCCATCTCCGTCTCCGTCTCCGTCAATGGCTCGGCTCTCTCGACGTCTTCCGTGGCCTCACAGTCGCTGTACAGGCATCAAAATCTCATATTATATATATATATATAAAATAAATAGAGTCTTTTTTTACTGTATTTTTTAATACAAAATATCAAAAAAAATTTAATAATTTATAAAACAATCTATTAATTTATATTATTTTTTAATAATTTATAAAACAAATCCATGATGGGGTATTATGGTAAAATATTAGGAATTGAGAATTACATTACATACCTATCTTAACACTAGCCCTGTAATTGTGTGGGTATATGATTTTCCATTCCTAACATATCCAAACATGTGGAGGGTAATCACATTACATATTCCCATTCCCAAGTAATGTGATTCACCCGTAATCACATTACATTACATTCCATTACGGCCAATCAAACGGTACCTAAGGGGCTTGCATAGTCTAGAGACTTTGGCAGCACAGTTCCACAACCAGCATGACTTAAGAGGCATCCTTGGGGGGGCTTCTCAATTACCTTTATTCAAGTGGGCCCACACGTCAATTTTCTAGACTTTGATGAAGTCGGGAACCATTATTTGACTAAATATGCAGGATTAACAGGACGCTGCATCTGTGGAGGAATTTTTCTTCCATTTGATATTCAGGAACTGGAGATTAAAGAGTGCCACTGTGAAAAGCTTATGCGATGTTTCGTCAATTCCTACCTTATATCCTTGGTTTAAATACTGCAAAATTATCAAATGTGATGCCCGTTTGGCTTGCTCCATCATCCAAGCTTTGAGGTACTACAGCTTGAAGATTTGCCGAGGCTACGCATCCTATTTGAGGATGATGGAGACTCATCACCAGGACAACAGACACGACCACCACCATTTGGTTCCTTTTCCCATCTTAAAGAGTTACGGGTCTGTAAGTGTCCAAAAATTAGGAAGCTATTCATCCCTGTTTTAGTGCAGAACCTCTAAAGCCTGGAGGAGATTAATGTCAAGAACTGTTTGGGAATGGAGGAGATAATAGCAACAAAAGAACAAGGGATGGGAGAAAGCAGCAACAATTCTATTCCATAATCACAATCCCAAAGCTGAGGCATTTGACTTTGGAGGACCTTCCGGAACTGAAGAGCATTGTTTTGAGTTAGTATATAGTATATACCCCACAACTTGTGTAGTATTAGAACCCTAATGAATGTAGCAATTCAACTAGTCTTCGGATTTATGAGTTCTGTTAGCATTTTGCATAAGGTTCTTGGGATTTGAGGAGCAAACCATGGTTTATTGTTATACATAGACCAAGTTTATCTGTTTCACTTTTCTATTTGGTAATTATTCAGTGCTGTCCTGTTAGAGTTAAACCACCCCACTACTTGACCTAGAAGACTTGGAACAGCTAGTTTTCCTTTTTTCTTTTTCATTCACCCTTCAAATAATAATAATAACACCACTTAGTTTAGTTATTACCACTTAAATATAGAATGCTGACTAATTCTCTTCATAATCTTTTTAAAAAAATAAAAACATTACTTTTATTAACGTGAACAACACGCCACATATGCTATCTTAATTAGATGGGTGAAAGTCTGAATCCTTTGCTTGCGTTTTTTTATATTAATTTGGGTTTGTTTGGTACTAAAATCATAATACATGATCGAAAAATATTTTTACCACTCACTCTAGATTATGTGTCATGATGCTACCATCCAAGCAAACTCAAATACATATAAGTTCAAATACAGAAAATCTACTGGCACTGTCACATTGCCCATTAATAGAAAGGTCACATGGCCCCTTAATTGATACGCCACTGATATAATTTAGCCACTACATATTGGAATATATTAGAGATAAGGGACATGAAAAACTTGGGTAAAGAAAAGTAGTACTTGCAAGGAAAGTAAGAAAGTGGAAAGGAACAATTGAACAAACGTGGAAAATCTAACTAAAATTCATAAAATCAAATATCAGTCAATATGGAATCATCAGTTCTAGCATAATCATCTCTAAGATGCAAAGAGCTTCTCCGATACTCTATTTGGTTGCTAAGAAAACATAGGAAAATAAGAAGAAATTATA
>JAESVK010000938.1:0-11917 GCA_017140935.1 Hamamelis virginiana
AATTTTGGAAAACTGACCGTTGGATTAGATACCCCTATAATGTATGTCATGCCTGCCAAAAATCACAGTGATCCAACGGTTAGTTTATGAGAAAACTGACTGTGAAAAACTATGATTTTTTTGTTCTTTAAAATGTTATGATTTTTTGGCAGTCAGTTTTCTCATAAACTAACCGTTGGATCACTGTGATTTTTGGCAGGCATGACATACATTATAGGGGTATCTAATCCAACGGTCAGTTTTCCAAAATTACATCACATGCGGCTCTACTGTTAGATGCTTACTTTAGCTTAAAGTAAGGTGATGCTCATAAGAGAATTTCTATATATGTATATATATACACAGAAATGCTACAGTCAGGCCGGCCTGACTATGGACGCATCCGGTCACCCCATTTAGGGGGTGATGCAGGTCACGGTTTCACATTTTGACCGTTGGATTTCCTATTCATGCAGTGCTTGTCATGCCTGCAAAAACTCACAGTGATTCGACGGTTGGTTTTTGAGAAAACTGACTTTGAAAAAAACTGGAATTCAAAGAATAAAAAATGACAGTTTAATTACAGTTTTTTTCAAAGTCATTTTTCTCATAAACCAACCGTCGGATCACTGTGATTGTTTGCAGGCATGACAAGCACTGCATGAATAGGAAATCCAACGGTCGAAATGTGAAACCATGACCTGCATCACCCCCTAAATGGGGGTGACCGGATAGATTACCTCCTGTTGTATGCTCATAAGTCCAATGGGCTTTTTGAAAAAAAAAAAAAAAAAAAAAAATGCTTTTACCTATAATTTTTTTTCTATTTTTTTCAAAAAAAAAAAAAAAAAAATTGTACCCTAACATTTGAGGTGTATCACTTGTTATCTAATAATATGTTTACAAAATTTTAGAGCTAAATATTTTTAATTTTGGGTCAAGTTCATGAATTGTTGAATGCATATTAGAGAGTATCCCAGAAGTATTTGTATCGAAAAAGTATCCCAATTGAAATGAATCCAATGTAGATGTATGTATCTATGCTACTTAGTTCTGGAGTCATTAAGAGAAATCTGAAATTTCATAAATGATAGTTGGAATTATTCATGATATATGTGAACAAATAGCCAATTCTTGATTAGATGCAAGAAAGTAAGGCTAAATACACCTAAAGAAAAGGGTCACAAATAAAGTAGGAACTATTAAAAAAGTGTGAAGAATTTGTCACAATTGGATTAAAAAGTTTGTTGATTAGTCAATAAAAGAGTCACAAAATGCATGGCCTTATATAGAAATGTTAGAATTTTTTTGGTCTTAATTTTTGTTTAGCTTAGTTGGTAATGTTTCCATATGGGATTGAGTGTGGAGTTCTCAACAAAAAACCCACAAAAAGTTGTAATATAAGACCAACTCTGGTCTAAATTCAACTCATTTATTTATTTTTATATGAAAATATAGGTGTATGAACAAGGTGATTCTGTAGCAGCAGTGGCCTGTGGGCTTGGTGGAGGTTCACTAGTGAATGCAGGAGTGATGATACCGACCCCAGTTCGAGCAAGAAGGAACCCAAAATGGCCAAAAGAATGGGAGAGAGATTGGGAGATCTGTGAAGCTTCTGCTTCAGCTATGCTAAGAATACAAAATGTTCCCATCAAGTTTCCCAATGCCAAAATCATGGGAGAAATAACCAAAGGAGTAATGGAAGAGACTAGCCAGAGTTCGATGAAGCTGAGTGTGAATTTTGATGTTGAAGAATCACCATCCAATTCAATGAAGCCTCAGCAGATGGGTAGCTGCCTAGCTTGTGGAAATTGCCTTGCTGGGTGTCCATATAACGCTAAAAATTCTACAGATAAAAATTATCTGGTTTCAGCAATTCAGGCACATTTTTTCTCTACTTCATATTGTTTTAAGGCTTTATCTTTATTAAGGGTGTATTTAGATGTCTCATAGGAATTGATTTGCTCCATTGTGTTTTTTACATAGCTTTTAAAGCATTTCTGTTACAAATCCAAATCCATCTACTGAAGTGGATTCATCATTTATGAGAATGGTTACCATTTCTGACTATGGATTTGTACCTTCAAAAGTTATGCATAAACAAGGGAGCAATTCATTTTTTTGGGTGTCGAAATCTGCCTTATTATATTTAACTTTTCTCAATAATCGGACTTTTTGGTGGTGCAGGCCGGATGTACTGTGAAAACAGAATGTCAAGTTCGTTACGTTACAGAAAACCCAGATGAGATAAGAAAAGAAGAAAGAATTAGCAGAAGAGGGAGAAGAAGATGGCTTGTATTCTTTAATGAGATAGACTGACTATATAACTGCTGATTTTGTAATTATCTCAGGTACGGTAAAGTAGCAATCTTGTTACAAATTTTTGTTCTGAAAAAAATGTTATAAACTTTTAAAACTTCATTTTTTTTCCCCTTGTGCAGCTGGAGTTTTTGGTACGGCCAATGTATTATTCCAGTCGCAAATGAGAGGATTGAAACTTTCAGAAAGTCTTGGAACTGGATTTAGCTGTAATGGGAATAATGTTGCTTATCTTGCTGGAAGCCGAGCACCCTTGACTGCTTATGGATTGGACAGAAAGCAATTCTCGAAAACACCTGTTCAAGACCGGCCAGGACCATCCATTTCATCGTCTTTCACTTCTTCATTGGGGTTCACAATCCAGGTTGAAGTCTCTTCTTTTAGTTAATAATCGAACAATTGAATTTGATACGCTTAATGTAGGCTAATCCATCACCACCATAGCCATGAATTTGCAAATTATGATTCTATAACTTCCTCATATGATAACTCTCTTTATGTCTAACATACCTAGTCAGGCTAGTTGCCTACAGAAACTCTAAATATATTGGTTGTTTTAAAGATAATAATCCAATTTGTTAACAGGTGCAGTCTCACACAATATTGCCAATGTGTGACTAATGTTTACCAAAACCCCGTATTCCATCAACAAATGGAATGTGACCATATCATGTTCTACAATTTTTGACATCTAAATATAAATATGCACAAGTACACACACACACACACACAAATATTAAATATAAGTACATAGGCATTTGCCCTTTATATTATGGATTCTTCCAGTATTAATCATTCTTCTTGTTGCACAGAGTGCAGTTCTTCCAACGGCTTATCCATACCTAGCATTTCAAGGGATTGGAACTTATCGATGGCCAGCTGGGTTCTGGTTCTTCCATGCAATTATAGACAAGCTGAAACAAAAACTGGGTCTAAAATCCAGCCAAGCAATGATTCTTAATGCAATGGGATACGACGAGAGTAATGGGAAAATTACAATTGAAAAAGACACAGATAAGCTCTGCTTTAGTCCACCGCATGATCCTCTACTTCCAAAAAAAATCGAAGCCTTTCAAAAGCTTACTAAGAAATTAGGAGGAACTCTCTTCATGTCAAAGTATCGGAGCACCTCAGTTCATCTTTTAGGTGGGTGCAACGCGTCATCAGATTCTTCATTTGGTGTTTGTAACTCCAATGGTCAGGTTTTCGACCTTAAATTTCCTACATCAGTGCACAGGGGCCTCTATGTCTGTGATGCTTCCTTAATACCATGTTCTGTTGGCATAAACCCATGTCTTACTATTGCAACAGCCGCGGAGCATGTAAGTAGGCATATTGTGCAAGATGTCCTCAGGTACAAGAGCACGAAAGGTATGGAATTTTCAGATTTGAACACCTATTCGAAATTAGCCAGTGGCCAGAAATCAACGGTCATGAGTAAAGAAACCATGAGAGGCTATGTGGGGGGCATGCCATGCATAGCTTATCTCAAAATGAAAATGAACTCTCAGAATTTGAAGGGACTCGATGAACTGAATCAGTTTATTGAAGAATCTCATCCATGTCTTAGAGGAAAAGTTGGTGGGTATGTTGTATTTAGAGCTGTGGAGAAGGACAAATTATATGTTATAGATGGGGAGGTGGATTTGTGTCAAGTAGAAAACAGGACTCCTTTTACACAGTATATGCACTATCGTCTCCTCCTTGTGGCTTCTTCTGGTTCAAGGTATATATGATACTACTTTGATTGGAATTTTTCTCTTCTAGCCATCTTTATATTTATTTTAGTGTATGCAAGTAGCAAAAATTTATTTTGATGCAGATATATTCTTGAGGGGAAGAAGATAATGAATCCTTATCTCTTTGCATTATATGCTTGGGAGGAATCGACAACAATGCATGTGACATTCAAAAAAGTCATTGAGAGAGATTCAATGGAAGATACGGTGGTGTTAAAAGGGAAGCTAAGTATTTCCTTGATGGAGCTTCTGAAGAGCTTGATAAGCCTAGAAGGATGCGGGAGAGGAAGGTTTATATGCCTCCTCTTCAAGACTTTCCTCAGAACCTATTTCCTACAAGTACCGCGAGGGAATTACAAGGCCTTTACCCCATCGGAGATCTACCAGAGACCTTATCCAAGCAGTACTCTACATGAGATAAAAACAGGTATTCATTATTCAAGGGATTGAAATTTCAAATCTATTCAGACTTGATTGTTTTGATTCATAAGAATGCGGTATTTAGCATAACAATGGGATGATAATTGAATATTTACTTTGCATGTAATTGGGAAAATGTTTTGAGGAAGAAAAAGTACCACAATTCTAGTAGGACAATCAACTTGGTAATTTCGAGTACCTTTAACTGGTTCAAATGTCCTCTGGACTTGATTCCAAATTGGATTAGAGAGCAATATCAATGGAGCATAGACCTCTTTTTTCAATTTATTTCAAGTGTGGTAGTTGGGTTTTAATGTTTTGTGCTTTTTATAAATTATACAGAGGATGGGTTTATCATCAGTTGCAGACAATGGAAGTGTAGTGAGAATTCATGGAGGCTTGGGGGAGAGAAAAAGTTAAATCCAGTGCTTCTTCTAAATGGACATTCTACTGAGAGTTACTGGCTACCAACTGAGCCAAATGATTTGATTAGAACATTACTGGAAGAAGGGCATGAAACATGGCTATTGCAACCAAGATTGCATCATCTGAATCCTTCGAACAACTTCACGATTGAGGATATTGGAAGATATGATATCCCAGCAGGTAAATAAATAAATACAGACGGTTAAACAATTGTTACAACATCCAACAGTAAATACTGTTACAATGAAAATGAACTATGGCCCCGTTTGGATAGTGAAGCTCAAGCGGCTTTGTTGGCTTCTCCAACTTCACGCCCCGTTTGGCAAACCAACAAGCGACTTCTGAAGCTAACAAAATCGATTTTTGGAGAATCAGCTATTCCCTTGATTCAGAAGCAGCTTTGACACCTTTTGATATAAAGTATTTACCTAATTCCGAAAATACCCTTACACACATAACTTCAACAACTTTTATTCCTTTCATATCCCCCACATTAATATTATTTTAGTGATTTTAATTTTATTACAAATAAACTTAATTATTTATAATTTTATTACCTAGTAAGTAAATAAAGAAGCTCAATCATACTATTTGGCTATTCATGATTATTAATTATAATTATAAATAAGATTAGTTAAATATTTTAAATTATTTATAATTTAAATAATTTAAAATATTTAAATAATTTAAATAATTTATATCATTCATATTATTTATTAAATAATATTTTTCATATTATTTATCCTTAATTGTAAAATTATTTATAAGTTTATTGACAAGGGTAATTGTGTCATTTCATATTTAAAAGCCACTTCTTCATATGGCATCCAAACAGGCAGTAAAAGCACTTCTAAGCCCAAAATCACTTTTAAAGTGAGTATCCAAACGCAACTGGATTCTACTTCTGCTTCTCTAGATTCTGCTTCTCTTCTGATTCTGCTTCTGCTTCTGTTTCCAAACGGGCACTATATTTTGAAAACCAACTATATTTTGAAAACCAATTATCGGAACACTGTGATTTTTGGCAGACATGAAATACATAAGATTATTATCTAATCCAACGGTCAGTTTTTCAAAATACCTATCCTAAGTGAGAAAATGGTGAATGGACCTTACCGTAAGATAAGAACCGGTCTTTAATGGATCGTTTCTGTGTATATATATATATATATATATATGCAAACTCCATGTTCTACTAACCAAATTGACCTTTTTATGGGTATTTTCTCCTTTTTTTTCTTTTTTGCAGCAATCGATAAGATACATGAGTTCCATGGGTCATGTATAAAAGTACACGTTGTTGCACATTGTGCTGGAGGCTTAGCCATTCACATAGCTCTCATGGGAGGACATGTCTCTGCAGCCCATGTAGCATCTTTGTCTTGCACCAACTCTTCAATGTACTTCAAGCTTACTGCTTCATCTAGGGTTAAAATGTGGCTTCCCCTTATCCCGGTAAGCTCTTTCTTCTCCCTGTCTCTCAAAATTAGGGGATTATGGGAGTGTTTTGCCGCCAGTAAAAAAATCCGAATTTGTGAAATCTTCAGAATAATATTTGTGAAAAATGAGGGACAATCGATAGTGAATTCGAATGGTGAAAATGCAACACATTGTTGAAAAATGAAGCATATGCTCTCATTCTTGAATTATGTAGTTGCATTTGCAGATGAATTTGAATTTATTCACAATAATCGGGATATTCCCAAACATTAACTGGCATTAACAATAAGGACAGGCATACATTTTAGCTTAACAAAGTTCATATCATTATGTTTATGCTTGAAGCTCAAAATTTCTTTTTAACTTTAACCAACCTGCAGATATCAATGATGATACTAGGCAAGAACAAAACCGTACCTCTGTTCGAAACATTGAAAGCCAGCTCAAGACAGTGGCTCCTGAAATCCATAGCACGTTTCATACCACGGTGTGAGAGATGCACCTATGATGAATGTGAAGTCTTTTCAGGCATTTTCGGAAACCCATTCTGGCATGCTAATTTAAGCCCCACATTGCACTACTGGTTAAACAAACAAAGCCTGCCAAGTATTTTCATGTCAGCATTTCCTCATCTCAGACGAATTTGCAATTCTGGATTTATCATTGACAACAATGGAAAAAACTCATATTTGATCCATCCAGAGAGAATGGCGATTTCGACACTTTATATATCCGGCGGTCGAAGTCTTCTTGTGACCCCAGAGACTTCTTTTCTTGATAACAAGTATATGAAATTGCATCAGCCTGGTTTTAGGCATGAAAGAGTGGTTGTGGAGGGTTTTGGTCATTCAGATTTATTGATAGGAGAAGAATCCTATAAGAAGGTTTTTCCTCACATTTTATCCCATATTAGATTAGCTGAAGAAGGAAAAATTGGTGCGGTGAATGTTGAAGGAAGGAAGAATAGTGAAGAGGCCTTGGCTTGGAGTTCTGATTTGTATGAGGAAGCTGGAAATAGTGGATTTGGGAGTTGGGTTTCTCCTCTGGTTACTGTTTGGATGTTTCTGTTGTTTTTAGTTATGTTTATTTCATTGTTTTAATTATCTTATTTACAAGTACAAGAGAGAACAGAAATATGAAGTTGAAGCGGTCTGGTTTTAGAGATGAAAGAGTGGTTGTGGAGGGTTTTTGGACATTTTGATAGGAAAAGGGTCTTATAAGAATGTTTTTACTCACATTTTATGTCATATTAGATCAGCTGAACAAGGAAAAAATGGAGCAATGAGTGAAGGAAGAAAGTACAGAAAAGAGGCCTTGGCTTGGAGTTGTGAACTGTATGATGGACTTGGGGGTTGGGTTTCTACTTTGGTTACTGTTTGCTCTGTTTGTTCTGTTGTTTTTAGTTATGTTTGTTACATTGTTGTATTATCTTATTTAAGAGAGAGAGAAAGGGAGAGAGAGGAATCATCAATCATGTAACTCTTTGAGGATGCATTTGGCCATCCTGTGGAAATTAAATTCGAACTCGCTAGATTTCATATACAGACAGGGGCGGAGCTAGGATTTTATCAATGTGGGGACAATTTTTTTATTTTTTTTTTATTTTTTGCCAAAAGATAACAACCTATCCCTACCTTAGCAAATGAATATCGATGCATTTATCATATGCACAAATATGAAGTCTCTCACCCCTAAAAGAGGAAATACATGCCTTTAGAGTATTTCCAATGCATTTATATTATTTGATATGTCAATGCAAAAATTTGGCACCTTAAATGGTACCAAATGGATCAGTGCCAAATTTTGTCACATACGTGTTCTAACGCATTAATAATAGTATATTTTGGTATTTCCTATTTTTCGAATGGAAAGTATGATATGGTACAAATGACAATTGTCATTTGAGGTATCAAATTTGGCAACCCTATATGCCTATTGGCTATTGCCAACATTTGGTACCTCAAATAATACACCTTTGGAACAATTTATTTGGATGTCAATGCCAAATTTTGATAATGGTAGCTCAAATGGTATACCATTAAAGATGCTCTTAGACCAACATGCCATTTGCTTTGTAGGGACACTTAAAAACTCATTAATAATATCAAATTTAATCTTATAAAATCTATAATTACAAGTGTCTAAACATATATTTACTCTAAAAGAGATAGTTAGAGGAGAGAGACTCAAAGACTCCATCACGTGTGACCTAAACACCTATAAAATTTAAATTTCTCTACTTTTTAAAAGAATATTAAAACTTTAAAACTAAAACTAAAGTTTTAAAGGTTTTTCACAAATAACATAGTGGGGGCAATTTTAAAAATATTTGAAATTTCTAAATTTTTTTAATTAACCTAAAAAGATTTTAAATTTTGGGTGGGGATAGGTGCCCTCACTGCCCCCACTGTAAATTCGCCCATGTACACAGATGCATTATCATCAATGCGATCATTACAAATATTGCTACCAATCCTCACAAATGATGGTAAAAAATTGAAATGATGGCAAAAATTTGAAATGATGGCATTCTAAAAATCCTAAAATCGATCTTAAAATGTCACTTCCAATTTTGTCAAATGAAGGTTTAATTTTATCAATTAGGTTTAATTTACTCAAGGGAGTTAGTCCAATCGGTAGGAGGAGAGCCCCTCTATCTTATCAATCAAGATTCGATTCCCCTAGAAAAAGGTAGCCCAGATACCCTGACCGTTGAACCAAAAAAAAAAAAAGGTTTAATTTTATGATATGGGCTACACCCTAATCATTATCAAATTGAGGCAATCCTAAGCATTTGTAACAAACTACACCCTCATGTAAGAGGATGACATGGAGTGCTCTGCTTGAGAGTTAATTCATCAAGGTTATATCCTGTATATATATAGTAAAAAATATTATGGCACCAATTCGGTATATTACTAAATCAATTTTCAAATACAAATTTGAATAACTCACCACAGTTTAAGAACCATACTATATATAGTAGTATTTCACTCGAATACGGATTGAGTACAGTAATATTTCCCGCATAGAGCATCTCTCCTTGTTAGAGCATCTCCAATGCATTCATGCAATTTGATTAGTGAAAGTCAAAATTAACACCCCAATTGACATCAATGTCTAATTTTGGCACTTATGTGTTCCAATGCATTGATACTATATTATGATATTTTTCATCTTTTTGAAGAGAAATTATGATATGCCACAAATAACAAGTGCCAAATTTTAATAATGGTACCTCATTGGAGCAAATTTTTTGATTTTTTTTTTTTTTTTTTCTGTATTGTGTAAGGAGTATCCTGGACAACTTTGCGTGTAGTAGACTAAGTCTTCTTTCCAATCCGGTCAAAAACTCATGAGAAATAATCGTCGTGGCCTGATTCCAAAAATGCTAAAATTGGATTCCAGACGTCCGGATTAACGGCTCGTCTATCAGTCTATGGTTGGACAAGCCCTTGGCTTCTTGAGCAACTCATACAGGCCATTGGGAGATGCTCTCAACCGTCACAAATTCGCTCCTGGGAACGGAAAACGGTTAGTTATTGGCACGTGAGAATAGTTGTCATGCCTTAGCCTTAGCCGCTTAATAGATGCTCTCATTTCCTTTTAGATTCTACCAGACAAACCCGCTCCTTACAAACAAAAACCACTCTCTCTCTTAAGCTCTCTGCATTTTTTGCATTTTCGTATGAGCAGATAGAGATGACCAATTTCTCTATCTACTTTAATCCTCCACTAATCTACTCTTCGAAGCTAGATTCCTCCAAAACCCTAACTTTCCTCTGCAGAAGCACCAGGCCCTCCAATGGCAGACCTAAATGCTTCTTTTTATCCAAAGAGACCACACGATTTCGAATCCTCTGTTCTTCTTCAAAGGACTCTTCTGATTTAATTCCTGTCGGCGATAATAATTCAAGGTTTATTCTTGGGCTTTGTGTATTTATTTATTTATGTTTTTGCTTTACTTATCTGTAAAGTTTTAATTGTTGATTTATGGTCTGTTTGGTCACTGGGAAGATTTAGGAGAGAAAATAAATTTGGTATTTTTTTTTATATAAAAAAATAAATGGTAAGAGAAACTAAAGTTATAAATTTCGGTTTTTTCAGTTTTTTGGACCCGAGGAAAAAAAGATCCACTCGGCTGAGCTCATTAGTCATTACAATTATTAGTCTTGGTGGAGTGCTGAAATTCGCTTTCTTATTATTTGAGAAACAAAAAAAGGAATGAAATTCTTTTTTTTCCCTTTACATCCATTTTCTCAGCAACCGGAAAGAGGTTTAAGGGTTGCATACTGCTTGAAGAATTAGATATCTGTTTGCACTTTAAGTTATGTTCTTTTAATTATCTGAATTTCTGTCATATTGGAAAGTGGCTTTTCATGGTTTGTGATGGTTAAAATTATTTTCGTAAGTAATTTATGCAACTGAGGGTATGCTTGACTTGTAGAGGTCTGAATGGTTTTTGGCATGAGTAATTGTGTGAACTACACACAATTTGACATGGGTTGATTTGGTTTCTTTGTTAGTTAAGATTAAATCAATTTTCAGCTGCTTGTCTTGATTGAAAAACTAAGATGTCAATAGACCATCCTCGTAAAATAGTACATTGAATGGTGCTATATTTGGTTGATGGGAATATGTGTTGAAAGAAAAGGGACCCACTGTTCTCATTGAGATGATTTAAACATTGATAAATCACATATTATTGGTCATGGGTGGCTTTGATTATTGAACATGTTATTGTTTGTATTTTGCTATAGGTTTTTATAAATATTGGTTTGAGATTAAAGTAATTATTGGGATTGGGATTTAAAGTTCCATTTTTTTTTTTTTAAAATATATATACAATTTATTTTCGCAGCAATTTCTGCATTATAGAAGGACCAGATACTGTTAAGGATTTTGTTCAGATGCAACTACAGGAACTCCAAGATAACATAAGGAGTAGGCGGAACAAGATTTTTCTCCTCATGGAGGAGGTGAAGTATCTTGTTTTTCAAGAAGTCAATTCAGACATTTTATAGTATTTAGTGGCCAAGCTATTTTCTAAAGCCTAGTTCCCTGAAAGTAGCTTGTATTTTACTGTTGGTGTTATTAAAAAAACGTTGTTCTTTCTTTTTTGGTTGTATCAATTCTATCAGGTAAGAAGATTACGAGTACAGCAACGGATAAAGAATGGGAAAGTTATCAATGAGATTGGCGAGGAGGTGACCGATGAGATGCCTGACATCCCATCATCCATTCCCTTTCTCCCTCATGTGGTGATTCTCGAAACAATTCTCTAAGAAGCTTAGGATATTTACTGAATTAAGCATATGAACTGTTACCGACCCGTAGTCAGACAAACGACGTACATAGAGGTGCCAAATTACTATATATATATATATAGAGAGAGAGAGAGAGAAAAATGTTCTAGTAAGCATATGCTCACTTTAAGCTAAAGTAAGCAAAGAACACAAATCCTTGGATTGGAATCTTGAGATGAATCTTCCATAAAGTGAATGGGAATCCAAGGGCTTGTGTTATTTGCTTACTTTAGTTAAAATATGCATATGCTCACTAGATCACTTCTCTCTCTCTCTCTCTCTCTCTCT
>JAESVK010000938.1:35798-64675 GCA_017140935.1 Hamamelis virginiana
AAAATCAACATTACTACTATCAATCACATAAGATGATGCAGAATTAACAAATGAATAATAAGAAACATCTAAATTTAATTTAATAAAACCATCCACGAATGATCCATGTCCAAAAAATATTTCGTTCGCATAAATAACCAAACCATTATTCGAAAATTCAAAAGAAAAACCAAAACTAATCAATGCAATAACTGATAACAGATTATGCTGGATCCCAGGGACATGAAGTATGTCATAAAGAAGCATAGTGCGACCAGAGCGCATGTGAAGTTGGTACGAACCGACTCCAATAGCATCCTTACTAATACTATTTCCCACGAACACCTTGTGGGTACCTCTAGGAACATGGCGATAATCTACACACTCCACCCGATCTCGGGCTACATGTTTTGTTGCTCCTGTATCTACAATCCAATCAAGGAGAGTATGAGCAACTAAGGCATGTGAACATACACATATGTTACTTAAATTGAGTGAGTTTGTTACCTTCTTTGGCTCTGTGCAATCACGAGCGACGTGCCCTTTCTTTTTGCAGTTAAAGCATTTGACGTTCTTTCCACTGCGCTTGCCTCTGCGGTGCTTGTTTTTCCTTTGGAGCGCACTATTGGTGCCTCCTCCACTATTTCCTCTCTGCTTTGGAGCACTGTTGTCTCCTTTCTTGCGCTTAGACCCACTAGTCTTGCTCTGATTGGCTCCAGAGAGGAGAGCCTGAGCATTTTGGTTCGCCACAATGCACTCTGCCTCTAACTCCACATGCCGAGAGATATCTTTGAAATTCTTGATATTCTCGTTGTGAGTGAGGATCTGCTTCATGTGCAGCCAAGAATCTAGGAGTGACTCGATTACAGCCTGGACCTGCTGCTCATCAGTAAGGACATTCCCCGTAGCATTTAGGTCTCGAATCATACTTGACATCCCCCTAAGATGTTCAATCATCGATACCTTGGGATCCTTACGATAGGTCTCAGATTTCAGTACCAAGCTCCTAATTCTGGTGACAAACGTGCCGCCAAAAGTGAACCTCAATTGTTCCCACATGGCCATATGGCAGTAGGGAAGTTCTCATACTCCCCTATGCATGATGTTCAACATTATATAGCGTGTACGACGATCCTTTTTGGTCCGGGCTTCAAAAGCCTCAAGGTCACGACTGTATTGGGCCTAAGTGCTCGCACCCTCAACAGGTGCCACCATCGTAGTGGTCAAATAGATGGTAAGGTCATGTTCGGTAAGGAGGAAATCCATTTTTCTACGCCACATATCGTAGTTTGTGCCATCTAGCTTATCGGATTGATTTAATTCGGCTGACATGATTCTAGTTGTCATAGCTACATTGATAAAGCACAAGGCAGACATTAATATTAATCGCATATTCTTTTATCTTGTTCGGAATTCAATTTAAAATTATTATTCCTTCCTACTCATCAAAATCGAAATCTGGCTCTGATACCACTGTTGTATATATGTGTAAGTGTTCATACATCACATGTAGCACATATGCAATTAATATATCGGGTTAGGAAGGTCACTAACCTTAATGCGGAATAAACCCGATGCGGATGCCTACGTCTTGTTGTTACGAGCCTTTGTGCACGTTCCTCTATCCTCGCAGTCTAGAGAATAACCACAGCGAGCTATTCCCAATCCGTTCACGAACCCATGTCCAATGAGCTCCAATGGTGATTCTCCAAGAGAGAGTTCTAGTGAGAGAGTGAGAGAGAGTAATTGGAGGGAGAACACACACGTTCTACAATGTGATGGCTGCTCCCTTATAATGATAAGGGAGTTATACTCCATATGGGACTCATCCCATTATTCCTAGCATCAATAGAATTAAAGTCCTATTTGAATAAGAGACTTATCCCTATCCCTATCCCTATCCCATCCAATAGGTATTCAAATAGGGTTGGACCTCTAGTCTACAATGGACGGATGTAGATTGGGTCAAAGCCCAATCCAAAAGTCTAACACATATGTCTACTTTTCTTTCAAAGAATCAAATGATTGACTAACAATAGAATGAAAGTGTCAAAAATCAAAACTTTAAACTTCAATGTGTTTGGAAAAGAAAAAATTAAAAAGAAAGAAAAAGAAATTCACTATAGGGGTTGAATATATAAAATGGATTTAAGTTGAAGAAATAAAACTATAATTTTTTCTAAAATATTTTTGATACATTTGATCCACTACATAAGTTTACTAATTATATTACAGCAAGTGATCATCATGGTGATTCCTTCGCCTATTTTCAATGCATTCAGAGAATGGAGGTATCAATTGCATCCTGCCTCATTTTCTTCATCATTTCTTTATTATTTATGCTTAAAAATAAATATATTCTTAAAACAAAAAAGGAGATATCTAGGAGCACTTTTTTTTTTCAAAAGCGGTTTAATACTTTATTAATTGATATTAATTATTGCTAGTAGGTATCAGTAATGTTCACTCCAAGAATCTTTACGGGTGTGTCAGAATTTGTTAAAAAGTCCAAAAAGATTGTTAGAAGACAACTCTCACCACCTTTTAATCCATATTAAGGTTAGATGGCTTTAATAATGTCAAGTCGGTTACTATAAAATCGAAGTCAGGTGATTGACAAAAATGAAATTAAAGCTCTTATGGGTTCTTAATAAGAATGTCAAAAAACTAATTGAAATGAATACAATTTGTTCCCGGTGAAAACGACGGTCTCGAGACCTTTGATGTAAGGTCTTAATGCGCGGGCGTGCCAGGGCTCAAAAGCCCAAAGACCGTGTGAACACGACCTCTAGCACCTCCTAGGCCGAGAATTTAGGAAAAGTCCTAAATGCCTAGTTGGTCACTTTGGAATTGGAATTAGAAATAAGATCAGGCAATTGACGAGAAATTGAGGTTAATCCTCTTGGGTTCTAGTGTTAAAATCTAAAATACTCAAAATAATGACTTGAAAGGGGAAAGATGAACTAAAAGTAAGATATCTCATTAACTGAAATTAACTAAAAATGAATGTAAAAGAAAAACTTACAATGCTTGATTTAACGAAATAAGCAATAAACTACATTAACAATTGAAATATAGATTGAACTATGAAATTAGAAATCTAAATCTACAAATATTAAAACTAACCAAACAAATTGACGAAAATGCTACTGCTGGAGTCGAACTAAAACTAGAATATTTAATTTAAGAAAGGAAATCAAGCTTCAAAGAAATTTGCCATGGACTCTTTTGGATTGAGTTGTGTGTCTTGCTCGCTGCTGTCTCTGCATCTTTTAAAAGTGGTGGGCTGTAACTGTCTTCAGCCCATTTCTCGGACCAATCCTCCACTCATAATGTAATGGTTGCTTGTTCTCCGTTTGGAACTGTCCATTACACGTTCCTTCCTCATTTGATGGGCCATGATCCCATTTCTCGAATGACGTGGATGGCCCATTATCACCATGTTTCTTTACAAGACTCCTGAACCCACGAGGCTGATTCCCACTATTTCTTCTAAACGTTTGCCATGTGTCATCTCCTCTTCTCCGAAGGTGCTAAAATGACTAAAATAGTCCCAATTTTTTTAAAATCCTTTTTTTAAAAATCTCCTAAAACTAAGAAGACTAAAAAAACAAATTAGTCTAAAAAATTCCTAAATAGCAAAAAGAAACCTAGGCACCTAATTTAATAATACAATATTCTTATCTTGTATTTTAAAAAAATTATATTTTGAATCATTAACAATTTTTATTCTAATAAATAAATAATATATTTATGATGTCTTGACCCAACAGTTGAACCGGTTGACCCTTAACCCGGTAACTTTTCCAGTTCGACTTTGGCATGTCTTGTCTGTAATTATTATTATTATAATATATGCTGAAATTCAACATAAGGGTGTAATTAAATTCAATGAAATGTGAGATTCTGTCATTACACAATATAAGTAGATATTCAACTATGCGATCTCCCTGGAATAGCTTATTAGGTCAAGTGACAACAACCACGACTAATAATTTAGGGATTCATGCCTCAATAGCCAGAGGTCATCTATCTCATTAATCGGAGGCCATAACATTGAATTTTGATATACCCTAACAATCAAATTTGTAGCCAATTTCTCCCAACAACTATTCTAATCCAAAACTTAACAAGTTATTAAAAAAAAAAAATTAAATAATCCTACATGGCAAGTTTACCTTGCTCACACAAATGAATTAGTAAATATATGTGGAAGTATTGTTGATACATTGATTCTCTCAACCCAATAACCCTGCAACTTTTTTCATACAAAGCTATTTCTAAAGTAAGGATGCCCAAATAAATTAAATTAAATGCTCCAGTTCAAAAAGGACTGGAGTCAGGAATATAATCTCAATTACTTTACCCAACATTATAGCCAAGTATGAATTCTAGATTTTAAAAATCATGGAAAACAAAACTGCACATCATAAGATGTACAAGAACTTCAAATATAATAAAAGCTGCCCAATTTAACCCCCAGATCCATTGAAGTAATTGACAAGGCTGACAGAATCTATTGTAATACAAAACAACAAAACTAACTTGCAAAGTTCAAAATAAATCTCGCCGTCCAGTTCAAAAAGGGTTCACTTGATCTTCTTCTTAGGCCTCAGCTGCAAAAGGACACAGGAAAACAGAAAACATAGCTTAGGGTGACAATAAGAGAGATTCTTCGGATGTCGAGTAGTACTACACAATGGTTCGTAACTTAAATGATTAAATAAAATGGGAAAGAACAGAGAGTAGAAGAACCTGATTGCTATGACCACACTTCTTCTTCCTGCAGTTCACAGCCCTTGGATGAAGACGAGCATAACACCTTAGGAGCCAAAAATGAATAAATAAGAAACACAAAAATTTATGGCCTATTTGAATGGTTTCATTCATATTTTATATAGCACTTCGGCCACAAATCCATCATCTTGAATGGGGCCATCAAAAGTCAAAACAAGTTGGAGCCATAACCACAATTAATAGATGGGTCCTAATAACGTGTGCCCTAATGGCACAAATTAAGGTGCATTTAATAAAGTAAAAAGTGCACAAGAAAGAGCGTACCTACGCATTATCACATTTTTTCCATGATGACCGCATCATGTATTATGTACTTTTACATTTTCTCAAGCACCTTTAATTTACTAAATGCACCTTAACATGTGCCCTTAGAACACACATTAATAGGACCTTAATGGAATAGGATTAATTATAGGATCTCATGAAATGCCTATGTTTTGGATATTAAATGTAATTTATGATGGATGCCATTCTTTTGAATTGCCCCATTCATAATGTTAGAAATGTTAACAGAATTACAAGCAAAGCACAATGAACAAAATCAATTTCATTTGACCCATTCAAACATGCCATTAAAATTTTAAAATTACAAATTTTTTCTATTACATTAGGGAACACAATCAGAAGCATCATCAAATATCAAATGCAATTTAATGTCGTTCAAATAAACCACATCAAAGTGTAATCAAAAATCAAATGCAATTTAAGCAATCAATGTTGTTCAAATAAAACCCATCAAAGAAGAAAATCAGAAGGCAACAACTGAATATGATCCCCTCTGATCACAAAGTGGTTAGACCTTAAAAACACTAAATTTGTTAAAAAGTTAATACACCACCAGGATGTTATTTATCATGCAAAAAGGGATCTTTTGAGCCAAAAACGTGTCCAATATGACAAATCTGATTTGGCCAAGGCAGTACACCAGTGGTTTGAACTACACGGTTAAAATGTCACCTCTTTCACTAAAAATATCTCCCATTCAAAATCCACATCCCTTGCAAGCACGACAACCAGGTCATTTAAGAGGAATTTGGGATTGAACCTCTAAACCTGCTTCGAATAAAAAAAGTAAACATATCTAAGTGAGACCCTTTTTTATGAAAATATAATATATAACTATATAAGTGAGACGTTGGCGACTCGAGTGAATGTCTATAACATGTGTCAGGTCAACTTATATCAGAGCAATGTGCCTATTATATTAATAAATGATACATTGTCTACCTGTGGAACTAAAACGATTTAGATATTAACAATTCTTTTTCTTTTTCAAGGCGGTCTTTATAAAATTTCAAAACATCTTTCCAACCTTTGACAATATTATCGGAATAGTAAAAATAGAAGTACAAAATAATGGAACAGTAAGCATATCAAGAATTGAAAAGTGTCATTAACTGCAATATTTAACCTATGAATTTCTGGCTACTGAATAACTGATGAACAACAAATGAACACTTTCAGAAAGTGAGTGGTGGGTAGCAACAAAAAATTTAAAATTCCAATTTCAAATTACAATAAACATTTAAATTATTTCCGTGGATGTGAAAAGACAATACTGATTTCACAAATCCTATAAACCAGCATCTAGAAATGCTGCTGCCTACTCTTGTTACAGAAAAATAAATATGGGTAAATTGGATTCAAGAATGACAACAGAATACCACTTGTAAAATCAATATATGGAAGTTGACGATGAGAAATCTGAAAAGCTAAAAATGACACATACAATACATAAAGTACTCCACTAATGACAGTTACAAACTAGAGAGCTTCCGTGAAGGAAAACCAAAAAAAAATTTCTTAAATATGCAACTTTTTTGTTAAATTTGATAGAAAGCACTTTTGATATACAACTCCCCTAAAAAAGCATTCAACCTCAAAATTTAAGTTCTCTTCATTACACTGACATTTGAATCATTGAGTTCCAATTATAAATCATAAATGGTATAATTTTTACAACAATGGAAAGCACTTTTGATATACAACTCCCCTAAAAAAGCATTCAACCTCAAAATTTAAATTCTCTTCATTACACTGACATTTGAATCATTGAGTTCCAATTATAAATCATAAATGGTATAATTTTTACAACAATGGAAAGTCCCTATATCACTTAGTTTTAAAAAAAGATTGACAAAGTAAACAAAAATAAAAAGTATATATACATATAGTGCAGTTCATTTGCGCACAAGCACACATGTAGGCCCACCGTTGGATGAATTCTACAGTTTGTATTTGAAACAGTAAAAGCCATGTTTTATGAAACGTCATGTCACATGCGGCTAATGTCCACTCATCCACCCTTTTTCCAACACATTGAATATAAAAATAATTTTTTAAATTATGCATATTAAAAAGTACACTTGTAATAAAATATATAAAATGAATTTTTTTAATAATAAATTAAAAATATATATTTAAAACAATGTTCAAACCCACACTGGCACACTGCCCCTACGGAAGAATGAACAGTGCACAACTTTCGGGGAAATTAGCCTCAATATTTTGCCGCATTAAGGCCTATGCGGAATTTCATTTGGCCAAAAGTCCTTTTGATCCATTAGGACAAAAATTCCTCAGCTTCGCCTTTTTCTACCTCCTCACGTTTCTTCTCCACTTTGACTGAAAAGCAAAGATGCAGCAATAGAGAGAAGCAGAAAGAAAAAGGCGAGAGAACCTAAGTCAGAAAGCTCTTTTCGTCTCTCTCCCTGCTTCTCTCTCTCTCTTTTTGCTCTTTCAAGCAAAAAGGGAAACATGAAAAGGAAGAAACGTTAGATATAAGGGAATGTAGGATATTTTTGTCCTAAAGGAGCCAAAAGGACTTCTCACCAAATAAAATTCCGCATAGGACTTCATAGGGCAAAAACTTACAAAAGAGGACTCAAGGCCAATTTCCCCTTATTATTTTTTTTTTTATTTTATGGGAAATTGTTTTTTTGTTAATTAAAAAAAAAGATAGCAAAAATAGTGAAACAGCATTGTCTCTCTTAACACTGTTCAAACCCGCACCGCCCCTCCGATGGAATTAACAGTGCTTGCTTATTTTTAATATTTTTTTAATCCCAAGATCTTTTCTTTTTAACTTTAAAAAAAAATCGCAAAAAACCAAACGGCATTGTATCGCCATCCATTGTCCAAACCAGAAAAGGGCCTTAAGGGAATGAATAGTGTTTTCTTACTCTTGTTTCAACAATTTGTTGTTTAGTGAAAATTATTCAAACCCGCAAGGGGTATTAATCTCATTTTGGCTATAAAAAAAAAAACAAAAAAACAAAATGAAATGGTTTACAGCAAAATGATGGATTTAGTGAACACTATTCAAACTTACATCTTCCCTACGAGAGTGAACAATGCCGAATTAATTTTATGGATAAAAAAAGTGTGAGGCAGCTGAAGACCAAAGCAGAGTGAAAAGCAACTAATTGTTACCACATCGAGTGGAGAGTCAGTTTAATAGGTTCGGAGTTAAGTGCATGCATTGGAAAATGTGATAAGAGAAGGCGATTAAGAAAAAGAAATGGGCCTCACATAGGGTGCTTTATCCGCTGGGTTTGTTTGGGGGCCATCGGTGTTCTAGAATAGTGTATACGCAAGGTTTGGTGAACTTTCAATTTAACTGGGATTAGTTTGCACACTGTTTCTGCGGAGGGTCAGTGGGTGTTTGAATAGTTTTTTAAACATTTTTTAATTTCTTATTAAAAAAATCATTTTATATGACATTATGCGTATTTTTAATGAGAATAATTTTAGAAAATTATTTTTATATTCAACATGTTGGAAAAAGAGCGAATGAGTGAACATTAGCCGTACGTAACGTGTCATTTCAAAAGAATGATTTTTACCATTTCAAATACAAACCATTAGATTCATCCAATGATGGACACGCACGAGGCACGCATACGTGCATACGAACCACACTTTTTGTATATATTACATATTAATATGTTCTTATTGAATGCTAACTAAGTGAGCAATAGTATTTCCCAGAGGTTAAAATATATAATAAAGTAATCTGCTAACAAGAAAAAAGCAATGTACCACCCATGAAAATCAACTGCAAGTAAATAAACTCAGCTGATAAAGTTAAAGAATGGAAATTAATGTAGGGAACCATAATAGCCTCTTTAGCACTTGAATAGCAACAGAGGCTTCAACTTATAGTCCCATTTGTGAAGGAAGATAACAATAGAGGGAAAAGAAAACATAGTTACAATCTGTTTGTTTCAGTATAATTTGCTCTTCAATATTACATTTTCGATGTAAAACCTAATACATGTAAAATATTAATTTTTGCGGATGTTTCCCATTGTTTGGCTTCATCTCTGAAAATACTACAGTTTCTCTTAGTGGCTTATCTCAACAAGTGACAGAGATGAATCCTGAGACACCCTCAAAACCATCACCAAGAATAAAGATTTACCCAAATCATCACCAATATTAACCAAACGTCAATACAGCAAGCTGCATCTTTGGCGAGCGAGGTAAGATGTACAAGGATAAAGATTTGTCTACAGTCCATTGCACAAAATGACCAACCATTAGTGACCTCCCTCTGACAATGGATAACAACTCAAACCTTGTCTTGAATCCCTTCTGTTGCCACAATGGAAAGCTATTTTACATGAAAAATATTTTCATCCCATGATTTTAGGTTGAAACAAACAGAGCCTTAATAACGCATCATATTTGAACACCCAGAAATCTTGTGCCTCATGGTAAATTGATTGTTCATAACTATGTATATATCTTAATTTTTTTCATTATTTAGAACTTGAGAATGAATAAAAAAATCTTCAATCAACTTAGGCATCATATAGATTATCATCCTATAAGTACTTTTATTGCTTTCAAAAGAAAAAATAACTTAAATTTTCTCTCGAAAGCAATAAGTTTACCCAAAATGCAAACCAAATGATACCTAAGAAAAATACAACTCTTTAGCTTGATAAGAAGTCAAGCATTTTTCATTGACTTTTCCCATGTTTTCTCAACAACCAAACAAGAAAGTTTTCAAAAAAGAAAAAACATAGCAAAAAGATGTGACCATAAATATGCAAAATTTATTGAAACAGAGTACACGACAAAACGTGAACATAGAAAATGAAGCTTAAACGTGAACATAGAAAATGAAGCTTACTTGCGGCAAATCATCTTGTCTTGATTGTATTTACGAGCCAAAGCCATCAAAGAAGGCTCTATAATTCCCCCTCGAAGTCGTAACACAAGATGAAGCGTTGATTCTGATTCAACAACAGACAAAACAATCCAAACAACAAATCCGAATGAAAATCATTGATGATCGGTTTGGTTACTGAGAAAAAGGTAGTAAAGTAAAAATTCTCCACACAAATGAACCTAATAAACTATTAGCTTACTTGAAGCAAAATTTTCACATTTATGGAACCAAAAAAATAAAACATAAGGTTTAATATTAATTCACTTGTAATTCCCTCAGTTTTCTCAGCAAGCAAACAAAGGATAAAAAATCTCACAGAATCTAAAACCTAAAGTAGGGTTTTAGGACAAAAGAGAGACCTTTCTGGATGTTGTAGTCAGCTAGGGTTCTACCATCTTCGAGCTGCTTTCCAGCAAAGATCAAACGTTGCTGATCCGGTGGAATCCCTGTTCAATCATAGCCATTTTCCAGAGACTTAAATATACACACATAGATAAACAGACATATCGATTAAGATATAAAGGATGAAAGTAATTACCTTCCTTGTCTTGAATCTTAGCTTTGACATTATCGATGGTGTCGCTACTCTCTACCTCGAGAGTTATAGTCTTCCCCGTTAGGGTTTTCACGAATATCTGCATCTTTCTCTCTCACTCTCACTCTCACTCTCTGAAACAAAGAACGGCATCTGGGTATCGTAAAGCTTTTATAGTGCGCTTCTAGGGTTTCAGGGCTTGTATATCGGACTCATGACCGACCCGGCCCGGCATGAACGGTGTATTATGATATCCAAGCTTTCAGATGGGGTTACAACTATAGTTATCAGAAGCGGACCGGACATCAACCCGGACAAGAGGCTGGGTGGTCAGGTCATTGGTTCAACCACCGGGTCAACGGTCGGACTGCTTAATTATAAAATATATATTATTTTAAATATATTTGAGATTTTTACAAGTATATGAATGTAATAAGGTTATATTTTATATATTGCATCATAATGACAACAAATAAAGCATAGCCTAGTAGTAAAGGCTCCCATCCTTTAGGTTGGGAGTTCAAACCTCAAGGAATGCAACTTTCTTTAAAAAAAAAATTGGATTATTAAATGACCGGTCCGACCAGCCGGTTTACACCGATTCAAGCGGGTCATACCGGTTCACACTGGTTCAATTGCATTTCCGGTCCAATTACTAACCCAGACCAGTTCGACCGGCCGAGCCGGTCCGAGTCTGATAACTATGGTTACAACTTCCAAATGAGCTTAGCTCAGCCAACTTTAGGCCTGCTTAAGTTTTGTTGGTTAAAATTTTAATTATAATTATCTAATGTCAAGTTGAACTTGATATCAATTTAATTAAATGCATTTTTGATTTGTTTGAGATGATTCTTTATCATCGAGTTAATTCATAAATTGCTTGTAAATAATTTGATTTATTTGTAACTTAGCATGCAATCGAGCTGAGTCAAGCTTAAAAGACCTCATTCTCTTTCTTTCTCTATTTCCTATAGAACATTTTGCTTTCCAAGAAAGCATGATTTATTTTTTTTTTTTCTTTTAATCCCTTATAAAAATATAATATTTAAAATATTATACTTTTTATCTTTTAATATATATATATATATATATATATATATATATATATATATATATAAGTTATGTAAAACTATGATTTAGTCAAAAGTCAGCTAACTTGTTAACTATAGTTATATAACAAAAATGGGTCAAGTTCTCATTACCGCTTGTTTTACCATTACTTTTACAGTCCATTCTTAAAACACTAGTATGAGTCAAATATTTTGAGAAACCGACCGTTGGATTAGATTCTCTACTTATATATGTCATGTATGCCAAAAATTACAGTGATCCAACAATTGGTTTTTGAAAAATGTCACCGTGAAAAATTATTATACTTGGATATTTTAAGAAATATTGCAAATTTTTATATTGAGATATTTTAAAATCCGACCATTGGATCAATGTGATTCTTGGTATGTATGACTTAAAAAAGTAGTGTATCTAATCCAACGGTCAATTTCTCAAAATATTAGACATACACTAATGTTTTGTTATAGTTAATACAACGGTTATGAGCAGAGCTCATATATAGTAAAAAAAAAGAGAGAAGTAAAGACATACCCTCAAGTGGGGAGCATAGGTTACAAAAATACCATCCAAATTACAACCATTCTTGGCAAGACAAGTTAATTCGCGCAACTAGTATCTTCTCTGTATATAATAAGATATATGGCGAATCGAGCAATTGTGAAAACTCCTCATCAAAAACCTAGAGTCGTTCCCAAAAAAGCTTATTAGATGATGACAAGAATCAACACCTTTAACAACCATGTTGACAACCTCAACTGCATCAACTTCAATAGTTAAATAATGAATGTTAATGAAGTTTAGCTATTTGTAACCCATAATGTAGCGCCCAACGCTCTGCTGATTTGCCCAATTAATGTTCCTGGAGAATCCCACAATCTCTTATCAAACCACCTACAAGTCCAATGCTCCCAAATTTTGAACGCTGGGCTTAACAAAAGATGGGTTTGGAGGTTCCCACTAGTGAAGGTCTGCTTGGTTTTCTCTAATTTATTAAACAAGCTTAAATTCGAAATTTGAATTTGGCATATTTATATTTAATAATTAAACAGGCTCGAATGAGTTTTTACTGAACTTGTGCGAGTAGAAATTTGTTCACAATCTACTCGTTTTGACTCTTTTATATGTAGAAAGATTTAGGGCATGTTTACTTCATAAAAATTTTCACAATTTTCATTTTTTATGAAAAATAATTTTCATTTTCAATTTTCAAAATTTAGAGAATGTGTTTACTTTGCAAAAATAAAAACTGTTTTCAAAATCTAAAAATAGTGTAAATATATTTACTAAAACTATATATTATCTCTATATGTTTTATTATTTTCATTTTTTGGTTTTACAGTTGGTTTAAATATTTTTTTCCATGTTTATAAGCATTGCCACGATATAATCCTTGTTTTCAATTTTTGTAAAAATACAAAAACGTCTTTTTAATATTTTCACATTTTCTTAAAAACTGAATTCATTTTCTTAAAAATAGTTTTCATTTTTTACAAGTAAACCCGTTTTTTAGGCCGTTTTCTATTTTTATTGAAAATGAAGATGAAAATTGTGAAAATTTTCACGATGTAAACAGGCCCTTAAGAATTCCGACCAAACATGAAATAAATTCAAGAATTAATTTCTTCAACTGGGGACCGTCTGCTGTTGAGACTCCATATAGTGTCACAACTCAGAAAGCGGCGAGTGAGAAGATTAGGGCCTGTTTACTTCTTGAAAATTTTTATAATTTTTATTTTCTGTGAAAATTTTTTAAAAACAGTTTTCATTTTCAGTTTTCAAAATTTAGAAAATATGTTTACTTTGCAAAAATTAAAAATGTTTTCAAAATCTAAAAATAGTGTAAATGTGTTTACTAAAACTATATATTATCTCTATATGTTTTATTATTTTCATTTTTTGATTTTATAGTTGGTCTACATATTTTTTTCCATGTTTATAAGCATTGCCACGATATAATCATTGTTTTCAGTTTTTGTGAAAATACAAAAAACGTCTTTTTGATGTTTTCACTTTTTCTTAAGAACTAAATTCATTTTTTTGAAAATAGTTTTCATTTTTTACAAGTAAACGCGTTTTTTAGGCCGTTTTCTGTTTTTATTGAAAATGAAAATGAAAATTGTGAAAATTTTCACGAAGTAAACAGCCCTTAGGATATCAACCAAAAGTGCTGAAAGGCCTGCTTGGTCCCATTTGTGATGATAATTTTATCTTTGCCAAGAAGGGAAAAAATGGTGAATGAGATGTTTTCCAAAACAATTTTTAAAAGTGTTTTTCTTTTTCTTTTTTTAATTTGTGACAATCACAAGGACTGTAGACAACTGAAAGCAGCAGTATAACTGCATAGGGTTAAAAATGCTAGGAGTCTGCACCCAGCCTCGACTTGTCAACAAATCACAAATAAATCCCCTTTTAACCTTGAAACAAAGCAAAATAATAAGAATAAAGTATTACTAGTCTTGCAATCTTATATTTTTCGCAACTTTGAAATGATCAAATGTCAACGAAACTGCATTCAAAACTACAAAAATTGTTCCAGCAACTAAAGGGTGAACAAAATTGAGCATGAAGTACTAATATCCCAACAACCACGGCAGCGGTGGCAGCGGTGGCAGCAGCAGCAGAATCATAACCTTCTCCCCCTTCTTCCACCCTTTCTACGAGTACTGTCAGTGGGAATTGGAGTCACATCCTCTGAAAAACAAAGAAAACAAGATTACACTGAGGGCTGCAACCATGTAACCTCTCAAACATGAGATTAATGGGCTAGCAATAGGAAGGAATATAGGACTCAGGTCTAAATTAAACAATGACAAGAATAATGATGGCAGGGTCTCAATTAATAAACAAGGACAAGGATAACATTGGTTGTTGATGCACTGCAAGTACTGGAGTTGAAACCAGATTCCAGATTCTAGCTTCCAAGTAGGAAACTGCTTTCATATGAATGAACAATATTTTCTCAAGTTAAGTTTTACCCGAAAAAGGGCAGCATAATGGTTATCAGTTGCCGTGTAGAATAAAAGATTCCTTATTGAACTTATAATCAAGAGTTATTTATAAATTTGTCTTAAAAAATATATAAAAGGAAAAGGACAATACCTATGCGACCAATTCTCATGCCAGAACGAGCAAGTGCTCTAAGAGCTGATTGGGCACCTGGACCAGGGGTTTTAGTCTTGTTTCCACCAGTAGCCCGGAGCTTAATATGAAGAGCAGTAATGCCAAGTTCCTACAGATTACAAGCACTAACTAGTCAAATAAAGGTCAACTACTGCATAAAAACGTCAAAGATTTATATTGTAAGAACAAAATCCTATTTCAAAGAAGTTAGAAGCAAATTATATTAACAATTAATAAGCCTTAAGAAAGAAGGAAAAATAGATTTAGTTTTCTACATTCATTCATACATATACATAAAAAGAAATATATAAATACCACAAACCAGTTCAACCTAGTTCATGTATATTCCAACACAACTGTCTGCATTTGCACATCAAATTAAGGGAGAAGAGATGTAAGACCTTGCATCGTTGTGCGACGTCTTGTGCTGCAAGCATGGCTGCATATGGTGAAGATTCATCCCTGTCAGCTTTTACCTTCATTCCACCTGTATTTGGGGAAACGAAAGAATCACTAAATTAACAAACGGAAACAAAAATAAAAATTTAAAAAGAGGAAACATTATACTCCAGTTTCATAATTTGCAAGAAAAAATAATCAAGTGTGAAGGATAGCATTAAAAATGAATAAAATAAAACAAAGTGGAACAAGTCAAAATATTGAAGACAAATAAACACCTAGGAGATGAGAAGGAATGGCACAACATTACATGCTCAATAATCTACACGGCTCATCATCGCCCGGGAAACAGGCAACAAATTGGAGGGTCTACAATAAAGGAAATATCTACAAGCATCCATGTCTTGCTTACATACCACACCCACATATGGCACATGTCAATAGTCTGATTACTTAATCAGTTAGGAAAATGTAACTACAAAACTAAACAGTATATTTCCAAATTCAAATTTATCAATAAAAGCAAGCTTCATTGAGGCGATACTTGTCAAGCTCTAACAACTTAATAGTGTACAATCAGACTGCTAAATCATAAGTGTTTTGCATATGTTAGAAATTTGTTACCCGATACAACTCTCACAAAAACCATTGAGGTTCAGCCCCTATGATCCAGATGCTCCCATAATATAGCTGTATTGATTGACTTATTTTGCTCTTAGCAGGGTTCAAACTTGATAGTTCTATGGTAAAGCTATCAAAAAACAATCCAAATGAACTGCCACAAGCGATGTGTGTTTGTGTATATGTGCACAATTATAACAACAACAACAACAAGGATTCTACTGCAGCCTGAACCTAAAAGTAAAACATACCAGTGATGCGAACCATGGTTTCTCTTCCAGACAAGTCAGTCACATGCTACAATGCAAACAAAATACATTTATGTGATTGGTCTCCAAGAAAGTTTAACTGAAACACAGGATTGGAATATACTTACAATGAATGTGTCATTAAACGACGCAAAAATGTGGGCCACACCAAAGACATGCTCCCCATCCCGCACAGCCGGTCCGAGTGTCACATTCTCCTCCTTGGGCTCCCTCACCTTCCTTCTCGACTAAAGAACCCCTCACCAAGAACACAAATATAGAACTGTCTGTTTAGATTCTACCCTTTAGCTAAACAAATGAATAAAAACAAATGCAACTAGCATCCACTAGACCACCACAAAAATGGAAAACATTACCATACATCTATTACAAGGGTACATACGTAAACATACATGCACATATTAAAATGTATACATCCGCACACACATATTTACATGTACAACCTTGAAAGCAAAAGGCTAAACTGAACATATATACATCCGCACACACATATATAAACATGTATACAACCGCACAAGCAAATATACTTATATAAAATTAAAAAGAAAAGCCCAAAATGAGGGCGCCCTCTTTTTCCATCCATGAGCTGTCCCATTATTCCATACACAGTACACTTCAATGATATGCTTACTTGGACACATGCTCCACTGATATTTAGGAGCCAACATGAGGAACCCACTTACAAAATTTAAGCACCAATGGATACACATTGGAGCTTATGTTGGTTACTATAGAATATGTTAAACTTCAATGAATGCATGTACACACATCAGATTGTATTTGAACCTGAAATTAGTAGTGGGGTTCACATAAGAATGATAAAAATATGACCAGTAGGCCCAGTACATAAACAGTGTATGGAATTAGGAGAGAAATCTTGAATAGCAAGAGAGGACACCATCATTATAGCCATACTCAGCTTATAATACTAGTTTTTTAGTCGTATGAAGCAAGTACATAATCTATAAGGCTCTATTTGGTTGCCACAAAAACTATGTAGCAGAAAAATAATAAAAGCTATACTCTCTCATTTTCTATATGGTTCATAAAGGAATGAAAAACTCACTTATCTATGCCCAGTAATTAGATAAGGCTTTGTTGAGTTAAGCTTCCCTGTTTCCTAGGGTACCAAAAAACATGGAATGTTCAAAATTTTCTTTTCTTTTTCTTTTTCTTCGATTTATCATCAATCAGAAAGAAAGTATTTAAATTCTTATATGTTAAGTTAAAAATTAAAATAAATTATCGCGTTGGAATCTACAAATAGTTTTAGAACACAGCACTTCTTTGAAATGAAAATTTTAATATGTTGTACAGTCACATTAGGCAGCATATAAGAAAATTGAACGATCAAAACATATTTACCCTCCGTTTGGTCGCCAAGAAAGAAAAAAGAAAATAGACCAAAATTTTTAATCAGTAATATTTCAAATTGTTCTGGTTTCCCAGAAAATGAAAAACACAAATCATCTAAGCAAAATAGCTGCATTAACCTAAGTGCAGTAGAGGTATCTGTTTTTCTCAGGTCTTATACAATGAAAGCTCTACGATTCAAAAGCTCAATCTCTCTTTCCTTGCATTTTTTATTTCTTACACTTTCTCAGCAACCAAACAAATTCTTATTCTCATAACGCATTAGTAATTCACAAATCTGAAAAATGGAATTCGCAGACAGATCGAAAGGAGAGAGAAAGTTGTAGACTCGCTTACCATGGCTTCGAACGAACGAGAGTGATAATCACAGATAGGGTTTCGAGAACTCTTCGGCTTCCCAAACCTTCGAAAACCCTAACTAGTAGAAGAGATGATGTGTGTATGTTCCTTTTTAAGGTTAGGGTTTCGGGTCTTGTTCGCACAAAATGTCGCATATGCCCCCCAAGTTTTCGCCATATTTTAAATCTGTCCCAGAATTTGTTACTATTTTTATTTTTTTATTTTTTGCCAAACGATAGGGTGTCCAAGCTGTCAAAGTCCGACTAATTTCCACTCCTCACAAGAGACCACCGTTCCATGGGACCGTATAACATTCAGGTTACAAGCCTGATTTCGAACCCAGGATGTCTAGGTTTAAAGATTATCCTTTTGTCATCGGGCCAACTCTTGTTAGTTTAAAATTTGTTAATTATTAATCCGCAATATATCATTGACTATGTCGTGATGTTGTCTGATTCATAATCATAAATTCAAAAATGATCCAATCACCATATGCTTATATAATCTTATGTAAACATAAAACTAATAGATAATTATAGATATATATTTTGAAAAATTGATAGATAAATTAGATAATGCATGTCGTGTATGTCAGAAATTATAGTAATTTAACGATTGATTTATTAGAATTGTGACTGAAAAAAAATTATGATAAACTTTAGTAGTCACAATTTTTTATAATTTATTTTATGAGATTTTGATATTCGATCACTAAAATTTTTGGCATGCATGATATTCATAAAATGAATATCTAAATTAATGGTCGGTTTTTAAAAATATGAATCTCACAAGTATTTATTAGCTTAATGCTATGTATATGCTTGCTAGATCGAGACTATCATAAATTATCACTGAATTCGGATAAGGAAAATTATCTAAAACTCTCTGAATTTAGAATTTTTTATTACAAGATTCAATTTCATATTATGAGGTCTTAAGATTTACAAATTTAGAAGATATAGAGGGTGTTTGGGAACCTTAAAAACCGGTTCTTATGGGGATAAGGTGGGCCCAAATACGTGGGCCCATGTTTGGTAAGTGAATTGAGACTATTCCAGTTTGGGGCGAAAAGTTGGTCAGCTTTGTTCTAGGTGAGTACCTAGTTTTGCATAAAACCAGATTTCGAAAATCGAAGAAAAACTTCTTTTATTCAAATTTTCTCACCACGCCTCTTTTTATGCATCAACTTCTTCCATTTCACATCTGCACAGCTTTATATCTGATAAAAAAGATTTCTACCGGCTTCTCCACTCCATCTCTAACCTCACATCCTCACAAAGATTTCCACCGGCTGCAAAAATTACTTTGATGAACCAACCCACCAAACCCAGTTGCAGAAATGGTGCGAGAAATGGGGTTTGGGAAAGAAAATATGAGTTGTCTTGCAGCGACAGTCGGATACTACTACAGACGATGATGGGGAATGACGGGGGCTTAGAAAATGAAAGATTCTGAGAATTTGATAGCCCATTTGAGACTGAGAATTGTTTTGGATCCTTTTATGGATTTCTTGAGGATTTCTCATATATTTCTGAAAAAAGCTTTATTATTTTGGGTAAAATGCACGGACTTCCCCTGAGTTTTAACAATTTTCAACCCGTCCCCTGAGGTTTGATGCTTTTTGCAGACACCTTCCCTCTGTTACACATTCCGTTAAAAAAGTAACAGATAATGTTGTCATCATCCTCTAATTTTCTGAAAATGCCAATTATGCCCTTATTGTTGTTTAGGACATGCAAAATTACCAAAATGTCATTTTTTTTTGTTTTTTTTTTTTTTCTAATGACCACAAGCATTAATTGAAGTTAAATAACCACACAACCATATAAATATTTCCAATTTCCGACATCCCATTGCCCTTCAATTGTCTTTTATGTTACCCTAATTTCTCAGCAACCAAATTGTGGGTAAATTCTGTTTGGTTGCCGAGAATATGAAAAGAAACAAAAATTGATTTAACAATAAGAACTTTTCATCATTTCCCACCAAGCCTAATACAACTATTTTAATTATTTGAGTTGAGCTTTAAAAATTTTGGAAACAAACAACAATAAATTAAAGCCCAAAATTTTAATTTTTTTTTTCTTTCCTCCATCTTCTCAAGTACCAAACAGAGCATTAATTAATTTCTCAAGAAAAATCAAAGCAAAAACAGAGAAAATCATCAAAATTTCACCACCCCAAAGCAAAATCAACACCGACAACCCAAAAAATAAAGTCAATTTTCATCACATTTAAGCATATAGGTAAGAATTAAACAAGAATCAACGAAAATCACTTACGTAGTTCATTTTTTTTTTTTCAGAATCAAGCTCAATAGTTACATTTGGTTTATTCAAAAACATAAACCATACAATTTTGTATTAGATATCATTTATGTAATCTCAAAGCAGAAAACTCAAATCAACATCATCCCTAGGAGGTTTTACACAGTTAGATCATCCTTTTCCATTAAATCAGAACTTTATTTCAGCTAACTACTATCATTCAAACGCTTTTTGTATTTACATTGAAGAATCACTAGACATGGCTAATGAGCAAATGCTTTCCAGATTGCCTTCCAACTTTCTCTGATTCAAAGAAACTTCAGGATGCTTTTGTGACCCTACTTTTGGAGAAGTTTGCATTTCTAATTTTTTTTGTTTTCATCCACCTTAGCTGATAATGCTTCCTTTTCCCTAGCTACTGCTTCTCGCTTCATTCTCATTGTTTCTACTTCGATGGATTTTGTCAGTGCATCAACCTTCTTCATGAGCACCTGGATTTCTTCATCTTTAGCATTTAAACTACTGTCTTTCACCTCACAACACTTCCTTAAGTTGACGACTTCTCTTTGAAGCCTATCATAGAGAAACCCTGAAACCATATCTTCACTGTCAGAATTGGCACTTCCCTTAGTTTGTGTCTCTTTGTTACTGCTACCTTTGGTTTTGATTTCTGCTGAGACTGCCATATCATTGTCGTTAAACTTGTTAACATTCAAGTCAGTATTTGCCTTCATTTCTAAGTTTTCCTTTTCCTCACGTAGTACTTGCTCTGCAGAGAACCTTCTTGAAACATCTCTACAAATCATCTTCCTCAACAAGTCCTTCGCCACCGACCGGAAAATCTTCGTAGGAAATCTCAAATTTCCTCTTAACACCGCCTCAAAAATCTCCACCGCCGACTCACCATAAAACGGAGGAACACCCGCCAACATTATATACTAAATCACACCAGCACTCCACGCATCAACTTTCTCATTATAAACTCTTCCTTCCAAAACCTCCGGCGCAACATAATACGGCGTCCCCACCACACCTTCCATGCTCCTCTCCTCACCGAACCACTCCGCCGACCCAAAATCAGCAAGCTTCAATTTATTCCTCTCATCTAACAGAATATTCTCTGATTTCAAATCTCGATGGCACACCCCCGTTTTATGGCAATGAAGAATCGATTCGAGAAGTGGAATCATTCTCGGGGCAGCTTCAATTTATGTTAATGGGCTTCGAGATAAAATCTGATAGAGGTCTTTGGATTCGCGGAGGTCCATTACCATGAACAGATTGCTGTCATCTTCGTAAACATTGTAGAGATTTACGATGTTTGATGCGAAGATAGGAGAATCATCGTTTTGAGTTCTTTTTCGAGGCATTCACGGTCAGTGGAGTCGGTGAGAAGTGTTTTGTGGATGGATTTACAGGCGAAGGTCTCACCGGTGGTGGGTTTGAAGCACCGGAAATATTTGGGAGACAAATATTTGCATAAAAATGGGGGTATTTTAGACATTTTGATTGCAAAATAATGGAAAGTGTAACGGAGGGGAAGTGTCTGCAAAAAGCATCAAACCTCAGGGGCGGGTTGGAATTTGTTGAAACTCAGGGGAGGTCCATGCATTTAAGCCAAACCTTAGGGAAGGTGTATGCATTTTACCCTATTATTTTTTAAAGATTTCTTATAGATTACCAGTAGTACATTTGAGCCTTCATCCATGATGGTCAGGTGTGACCCACAAAATGGAAAGAACATGGCTTGTTGCGTGATGTACATGGGTGATTCGGATTTGTACAGGGGTGATGTAGCTATGGCTACCAGCAAAATCAAACGCACCATCCACATCGTTGATTGGTGCCCTACTGGGATCAAGTGTGGTATCAATTATTAGGCGAGAACCAAACAATAGTTATAAAAGAACTTCACTAGAACTCAATTTTAGACAAACAAACTATAAAATGAAAAAGTTCATATATAAACTTGTCAGACAAAATCTAGATAGATAAATTGGCTCTGAACTGGTCTGAACCAAATTTCAAAATTGCCAAACAGCCCCATAAAATGCCTATTTGTTATGTTATAACTTATAACCCTTATTTTTTGCATTAAAAATTAGTTTAATCACTTGTTTTTTTCCCTGAATAAAGAGAAAGAACACACAGATAACACACATACGAAAAACACACAAAAATACATACATGCACCATACATAAGTATCATCCAAACACCACCATTAAAAGGTTACGTACCCTTTTCTAGTCGAGGGAGGCATTATATTGTGGACTTCACATCGTATTTAATCCATATATTTTTCATATAAGAGAAGGAATACTCTACTGACAGTCAAAAGTAGTTTTTTCCACTAAAAATGAGTTTGATAACTTGATCAAATCTGCAGAGAGATTATGTTACTTTTCAACCCACTGTTCCAATGTCATCGGATGTTTTGGGAGTCAATATTATTTGATTTTGGTTAGCAGATTAGGTTTGAGTTCTATATTTTAAGTTTCTCCCAATCTATTCCACTCGAATCCATTAACTGCAACACAGTTCATTGTATATTTTATTTTATTTTATTTTATTTTTTGGTGCCGAACGGGTATCTTAGATCTATTCCCATTGAGATTTAGATCTAAATTAATCCTCTTTTAATGCACAGTCCATTCGAAAGCCCATACATCCAATAATTATAATTTAGACCACATGTTGTAGTTATAGAAATACCAAATCATACTAATATAATATCATTTATATAATGTTCATCAAAACCCTCTTTTGGTTCTTTATCTTCTAAAATAAATCCTCGTGAGAAATTTCCTAAAATGACCCCAAAAAAATAAAAAAATGTATGTATTTAACAAACATACAAGACACTACCCAAAATAGGTATATCTAACATAGCATCCCTTCTTTCACATTGAAACCCCATGCAGTTGGGTTCAAATTTATACAGGTGTATGAAGTTATAGCAAGCTTTTTATTTAGACGGTGTGGAATAGAGTGTATTATATTCTTCTAAACTCTCCCTCACATGTAGAGGCTTGTTTGGGTCTTGTCACATGGATAATCAATGTTATGATACCATGTTAAGTTTCTAACCTAAAAGCCTAACTAATAGGAATGTTCACAGAGCATCAGTGACCTAAGTTCATCATAGACCATGAGATTTGGACACACGCACACACGCACACACATTGCATTTAAGGAAATTTTTGGATTGATATCTTCTTCAAACCATTAAAAGAATTTCTGTAACAATTAGAATTAGCTCTTGGATAACACATTGTCAAAGAAAGAAGCCCTGTAAGTGGATCAACAGTACCAAATCAATACAAAAATATAAAGAAAATTTCTCAGTCTGCTATCATGATTTAGTTTTGAATCTTCAAGGTTCGCATTCTGTTGCAGCAAAATAAAAAAATTTAAATTTAAAAATTAAAATCGTTAGTGTCATGATCAGTGCTTCATTCCAGCACAGAGCCAACAATAATTATAAAATAAAATAAAATTTACATAATAAGTATTAAGTCATTCAAATTCCAAATCAACTAATGGATTTTAACTTTATTATGATCGATGCCTTAGAAGCGGAGTACAGTTAGATTAAACCTGCAGGGAGGCAACCTTGGGAGCCACAATCTCAAGAAGTCCCTTTGGATTGTCCGCATGAACCCAATGGCCTGAGTTTGGAAGAACATGAACTGAAAACTGCCCCTTGGATCCATCGCCACCCTGATGGGCAAGACTTTCAAGCCGCTGAATCACATTTGGCTCCCACCTGTCGCTGTTCTCTGCACGCACTATTGCTATTTCCATGCCTTTGGGCGGGTGCTCCAAAAGAGACCAATAAGATGTCTCCCTACAGAATTTTATATTCATGTTTTAAGTTCTAAAAAATATCCAAAATAAAAAGGGACTGAACTCATCTCCAAGAAGGGAAAAAAAAATACCTGTAGGAATTGAACATCTGGACTGCCCCTTCAAGATTAAAACCCCATGTCTCATGTTCTCCTGATTTCTTAAGATTGCTGCCTATCCATTCTGACAATGACCTCGAGAACCCGAGTTTCATCATGTGGTTCACAAGCCACCTGTAAAGGGAACATGATTTATTGCTTGATATCATTGGAATATTGACAAAGTATACATAAGTGCAATTTTCTATATCCAAAAAGCAAGCCAATTTAAGTTTTAACAAACAATGATCATCAAATCGAATACTTCAGAGTTAATTTCAACTAGTGCGGTAGCGCCATGTTCAAGTTAACCCGATGTAGATATAGTCAATAGACAAAAAAAAGCCTCCAAGGGAAATTAACTCATTTTGTTTGATTAATATCCCCAATCATAGAGTCCAAAATGATAACCATTTTTCCTTTAATAAGGAAAATTAACTCATTTTGTTTATTTAAAGTAGAACAAGTTTACCACTTAAATATTCAATTTATACGTATAATGTGGTGCTCGCCTTAGCTGAGACAATGCCAAATATGGCAACTCATCTTGCTGAAGCGATGAGTCAGCCTCTGGCGCGACCTTTGGCAACATTAAGTCAAACTCCAACTGGTTAAACTTAATTCTTATAGTGCTAGGTGAAAAGAAGAGTAGAAAATTAATTCCACAGTTGCACATATTAGTTCCGATTTCAGTGTTTCCTGAAGTTTAACCTGGAGTAAAAATGTCAACATAAATTCCAAAAACTTCCATAAATTTGAAACCTTCCACCATTCCACCATTCCACGACAACATTTCATGTTTGGATTTCCAAACTTCAGTAAACTACAGTAATAATAACTGCCTTATTGCCAAATGTGAGCATAAATAGTTGAATCCATTGGACATTTGATAGGGCCCATAAAATTATCAATTTGACTCTTAACAGTAATAAGGATTGCTTATGTTAGAGTTCCATGTGTAACAAGTGCAGCATAAGCTTCCATCTCTCCAACCCAGACCTGATGCTTTTTATGAAAAATTAAGTATGTAGTATTCGGAAATGCATTACAATTCCTAGGTACTGAAATTCCATATGCACCCATCTGAGGGATAAGAGGCCAAAAGAATATGACACTAGAACATACCCACAACTTCAACCTGCATTCTCATTTCCACCAAGAGTTGGCCCACTAAGATACCAAAGCAACCATGCACATAAACGTGAGTAACCAGAGGGAGAAAGCAGTTTACCTTCGTGATGGGACTGTTGAAGGTAGACTCTGCAAGGTCTGCAGAACTTTCTCCACTTCTCCATCACTGTTTTCTGGGTTCACTTCTCCAGGAACAGAATCCAGTACCCATAGCTGTTCTGCATCAGGATAAAAAAACAGCACAAAAATGTTTTTCTCATCAGCAAGTTGCCTACACATTGTCAACTTGATCCAGCACAACAATTTAGAATTTACTCTATTACGGGCCAATCATAGCACTCTTCTTGAGATCAGAAATCACAAAGAAGGATGAGTCAGAGGTCTATAACCAAGGTTTCCATTTAAGTTTTCCAGGCGATTTTGCACCCCTTCTAGTGTAGGACTTCCTTGAAAATTTTAACAGGGAAGTTATAAGTTCTCATAATTTTCTCGTAGTTCCGGACAAGTTTCATGAAACATGCAGAAATATTTAATAATGTATAAGGATAGGATATCTTATAGGAGGCATAATAATTCATTTAAAACTATTGATACGATCATTAACAACCTTGTGAAAGAATATCACTCATGGGGTAAATTTTGTTACTGTAGATGGACATGGATACTGCACTTTGGCATCTTAAATTACAAAAAAAAAATTCAAATATCCAGAAGCCAGGTAATCTATTAACTCATGTAATAACATAAACAATCACAAATAGTCAATACAACTCAAAGGACATTCACATTCCAATACAAATTTATATTTCAATTCATCGTGATTAAGCACTTCCCACCACTATCTAATGTATATAGAGAATATAGAGATGCTAATATAAGGTGCACCTGACGTCAGGTGACCTCCGTAGGACTAGTTATAGAACATATTTTGAAAAACCGACCATTGGATTAGATACTCCTCTTATGTATGTTAGGTCTGCCAAAAATCACAGTGTTCCAACGGTCAATTTCTGAAAACTGAAAAAACCAACTGTGAAAAAATAAGGCATTTTGAAGAACAAAAAGTTTAAAAATTTTACAGTGACATTTTTCAAAAACTAACTGTTGGATCAATGAGATTTTTGGCAGATCTGACATACATAAGAGGAGTATCTAATCCAACGGTCAATTTTTCAAAATCTGTTCTGCAACTAGCCCTACGAAGGTCACTGAACGCAACTTTGCGTCAGGCGCACCTTATATTAGCATATCCCTAGCTAGAGAATATATATATATATATATATATAGTGGTCCATGAAACCTGACACCATGATTAGCACTGCAATGTATTGTGATTCCTATTCAACAAATGATAGTAGTTGAATCATATTTCAATAATGCAGAAAGTATACCCATCAGTAGATGAATAACTTTCACCCTTTAATGTGAATTGGAAGGACCACAATCACCCCAATACGGTTTTCAATTATCAGTTCCTATATATATATAAGCTATAGTCCCAGAACAAGAAAAGTAAAAACCTTGCATTTTAGAAACCCTGTGCCTCAAGAAACCTCAGGGTTGCATACCATTATGAAGCTAGTCACAACCAATTGATCCAATAATCATTAGCGCGCACAAAAAAAAAAAAAAAAAAAAAAAAAAAAAATGAAACAAGAAAAAGACAACAGGTAGCGAAGACTAGCGACAAAGATTTGGTGAAGAAATACCTGTTTGGGCAATGCAGCAGATTCGCCATAATCACCACGAGCACAACTCTCCGCGAACTGCAACGCAACCTTACCACCCAATGAGTGGCCCATAACAACATCTGGCCAAGCCCAACCTTGTGACTTTATAAGCTTAGCCAGATCATTTGCAGCATTGACCATGTCATGAGGTGGAGATAGACCTTCTATCTCAGCTGATTTTCCATGGTTCCTTAAATCCACAAGAACCATCCTCCAATCTACATACACCAAATGATTCAATATATGATCCAGAGATCCAAAATTCAAATTAATATATAAAGAAACACCAATCAGCTATTTGCAGAGATTGCTTCAAATTCTCAGCTTCAATTGGACGCCGAGAAAAGAAAAGAAAACAAAATTTTGAATACTACATTTCATGTTGTTTTGGTTTCCAGAAGATTAAAATTTCACCTTGACTAAGCCAAATAGTTGCGTTTGGGGGTTCCGAATGACAAAATTCTAAGGGGGCGTTTGGTTGCCTGTAATGTAATGTAATTTAATTGACTGTAAAGTAGATTACAGTGTAATTTGATTACATGGATAATTTAAATTACATTCCAAATTACATCTCACCTGTTTGGATGAGTAAGAAATGTGAAGTCAGATTACATTAGGCAACCAAACGCCCCCTAACATCCTATGTTTGGTTGCCAAGAAAGTGGACCAAAAGAATAAATAAAATTTTGAATTTTCTGCTTTTTATTTTTTGTGTTGCTTCTGTCTCCCCACTACCCCGACCCCAAAAAATAAAACCCAAAAAAATAAAAAATAAAAAATAAAAGAAGAAGAAAAAGAAGAACAAGAGAGACCAGGACCCTAACAAACTAAACTAAGCCAAATAGTAGGATCGCTCTTTTTTATTTCCAGTTCCTGATACTTATTTTTGATTGAAAAATATGTTCTTTTTTTTTTTCCTACATTTTCTCAGCAACCAAACTTTGCCGTAAGCATTTCCGTTTCGTTTCACACAATCTTTCCAACAGCCAAATGATGAATTGAGAGAGAAAGTCCTAGAGAGAGAAAGAGAGATACCAGAAGAAGAAAGCCCTGAAAAGCTCAGCTCAACTAAGCCAAATTGTAGGATTAGGCTCAGTTTTTTTCCCCAATGGCTCCTAATAATAAATAATAATATTTATTTTAGTCGGAATAATATGCCTTTTCATATTCCTACATTTTCTCAGCAACCAACCGTTACCTTAAGAACGGATTTCCGTTTCGTTTCACACAATCTTTCCAATAGCCAAACAATGAATTGAGAGAGAGAAAGAGATACCAGAAGTAGAAGATGAATTGTAAAGCGTGGAAGCAAGGTTCCGAGAGAAAGATCTCCAATTCCTTCCAGATCCCAAGAGGCCATGAAGAACGAAAGCAGTTGAATTGAACGATCTTTCATCCGATACTCTGACCTCTTCGTACGCTAGGGTTTCGAGCGACCTCGTGCCTCCATGAAAACGTTGACTCAGTGGTGAGTTCAGCAACCGAGTCAGGAACAGGAAACCGGGTTTGCTTCTGATAATTCTCATCATCGGATGAATCTCACCAGTCATTTGGTAATTTTATTGATTTTTTTGTGAATCCTAAGGACCAAACAAACAAAGGTTAGAGATTCCCAGGCTTGAGATTCCCAGCATTCTAAACAATGGTTTGGGATTACACAGTTTACAAACCCAAATCCCCTGGTTGCGTTTGGTACGCGGGCTAGGAATCTCAAGCCTGTGAGGTTGCGTTTGGTACGCGGGCTAGGAATCTCAAGCCTGGGAATGTCTAGTCGGGGGGTTTGGGTTTGGGTTTGGGGTTCAGGATTAAGATGACTGGGCTACAAGCCTGACCTGTGTTTGGTTGGACCATCAGGATTACAGCATTTATTTATAAAATTACAAAATTACCCTTCATTATTTTATATATATATATATATATATATATATATATATATATATATATATATATATATATATATAACTAACAGTGGAGACACAGAACTGTGTCTGGCGAAGACTGGAGACCGGCGACGAGACCGGCAAGCAGGAGACCGGCGACGACTGGAGACCGGCGACGACTGGAACGACGACAACGCAGCAGGTCCACGGCTGGAACGGCGACAGCAGGTCCACGGCGCAG
>JAESVK010000938.1:79785-103029 GCA_017140935.1 Hamamelis virginiana
TATATATATATATATATATATATATATATATATATATATATATATATTTATTTATTTATTTATTTATTTTTATTTTTTTTCCGCACCGAATTCATGCCGAGGATTCAACTTATCTGACATATATCAGTCTATATCCCCTTCTGCTATGTATAATTATCTATATTTGCTTTGTAGCTCCAAAACCATACATGCTTCTATTTTTCAATATAAAATATATATATGTCAGTTATGGTGTGCCACATCATGCGTGTATGGTGTCAATCATGAATGGCCATGATGATCACATGCTGGAGCGTTCACATCACAAACAATCATAATCAGGATCGATACTGCATGCGCAACACCGCAGACCTGAACCAAACATAAAGAGAGAGAAAAAAAAAAAAGAAAAGGAGAGGGAGAGAGAGAGAGATTCAGTTGTGATAGTTAACGGAAGAGAGAAACATTCACTGGTTATAAGTAAATGAATCTTTTTGTGGGGAAAAGAGAAGTTTGTTTCCCTGGCCTACTCTCTGTCTTTGAAATATATATATAAGAAGAAACAAAGATACAGAGGAAGAGCTAGAGAAATACCTGAAACAGAGCATTTTTGGGGCCAAAGCTTACACCCAAGTTCCTGTTTTCAAGCCTGGAAGCTGACATGATCTTGAAACTATCAGTTGGAAAATCCTGAGCTTCCCATCTTCTTCCTTTTTCTATCAAACAAACTTTAATTCCCGCCATTGACATCCGACAAGCTGCAACTGAACCACCATACCCAGATCCCACCACAACTGCATCATAACTACTACCATCTTCTTCCATTTCCTTATTTAAAAACAAAAACCCAAATCAAAGGATTCAGGACCAAGTTCTTTACTTATATGATCAATTACAAAATCTTATAAAGACAGCACCCAAGAATGTGAACCCAAATTGTCAAATTCAATTCCCATGCATTGACAAAGTTATATTTTCTGCATATGTTTTCATGAAGAAGACTTAGGGGCTGTTTGTCAAACTGAAAATCTAGGTAGCTCAAGATCATGTGACTACTTTTATTTTGGTAAAAATTATTTGGGTGTACGTGGGATTTGGGGATTGAATGCAAACCCTTCTTGTAATATTATATTTTCTATAGTGGATTTAATGATATTTCTGTCACGTAATCTCGTGTATGGTGTGTGAATGCTCTTTGCTTGCTCTCTTGATCTTTCATCTCTCTTGATCTTTCATCTTTCATATTTTACTCTCTTTCTCTATCAATCATATATCTCGCTGCAACATAAGGCGCGACAGCCTGGTATAAACAATAGATATATAAAAAATATAGATAAGAATAAGAGGGTAGATGCAACATGATTCAATTCTAAACGTATCCAAACATGACCCTAGTGGTGGAAATACCTACAAACATAAAAATGTATTTATTACAGCAGCTCAAAAAAGCTGCCATCTTAAGTTAGACTTAGTCTTTTGTTCACATTTTAATTTGGATCGACTTAAGTTGGTTTCTTTATTGTACTTGGTCGTTTTTGGCTGGTATCACCCGCCCACAGCAGTCACGGCTATGGAAGGAGGAGAGGGGAGTGAGATGGTCAAATTGACCTCCTCAATTCTTTTTATTATTTGTTTCTCTTTTTCAAAGTATTTTTATCAAATTAAGCAATGTTGAGATTCTTAAATGGAAGTCCCACAATGATGGAAGGATGGAATTCACCTTGTGTTTTGGTAGGATTTTCATTTATAGAAATCCATCTTTTTCTTTTTTATTTTCAATCGTTGAAATTCTTTCCGAATGCATTGATAATTGAAGTCGTGTTGTTTATAATATAGGTTTTTATACATGCATGTTTTATATTATAGAACAAATATAATCATAACAAAGTAAAATATAATAATCAAAGCAACTCCCATCATGGAAGACAACTCCATGTTAGGTATTTTGCTAAACCAAATTTAAAAAAAAACTCTCTAAGGGAGGAGGTAAAACTTTAGACATGTAGCCTATCCTTAGCAAGACATGGAGGAGGGAATGATCACCTCATCATCAAACATATAGTTTGAATTCAAAAATAACATTAAAATATGAATAGCTAGCATGGTTAGAATGCACAAACCCTTGGTAAGGCAAAATGGAGAGACAAAATATATTTCGAGTATTTTGGCTATATGGCTAAGCATATGTTAAGGGAGAACCACCTCTGGCTAGCGCAAGTAGCAGAAGGAGTGGAATGAGATTATGAGGGCTGTAATGTTCTGAGTTAGAGATCTCATGCCTCACATATCTCTTTAGATTAAGTGAAATTTTAAGGTCTAGAACTAATTTTAAACAAAACTATTCCAGAGTCTCGCGCTAATGCCTCACAAGAACCAATACTCGAAAAGGTGAATGTCCATTTTATAGCAACAAACCTAAGGGGTTAGGTGAAAAATATCTTGATACAAAAATAGCATAATATCCAAATCCATGGACTAAATTGCTAAATTTTATATTCAAAAACTGAAACTGAAGACTTTTGTGAGCCTCAAATTTAACGCGGAATTTAAACCTTTTCTGATTCTCACATAATTGAGACGACTTGTTAGTTATTGTTTACGGCACGGAAATGGCTTGCTTGCAGCAATAGAATTTCTAAACTCGACTTGTTTGTCGAGTTTAAATTCTCCGTTTTGATTTTTGTGTGTGTAAGTTCATTTGGATATTTTAGAACGAGAGATGAATGATATTTTTAGATCATGTACTCAAGCTTAGAAAAACAGTATAGTATTGAGCAATTAGCCTCCAGGCTGGGAGCTTTTCTTTCTCTCCAAGATGGCTACAGTCATCAACCTCTCAAATCCTGCCAACAAAGCTCCATTCATGGCCTTCTCCTATTGGTTTGTGTCTTGTGCAAGCTTGAAGATGACCAACCCATACCACTGTTCAATAGTAGCAACAGTCACAAATGGCTTTCCCTGTTGTTTGACCTTGCCACCTCCTGCTTGGTTTACTACTTTATTAACAATGGCCAAACAGGCCCTAATCCGAAGCCACCACCTGCTTGGTTCTATGGCCAGCTTTGTTCGATTCTAAAGCTGCACGTGCTTTTGCTCTCTATACAATCATGGCCAGTTCAAGATGACGTCCATGGATTTTCAGGCCAGAGCAAGAGATGAAATAGATGAAGAGAAGATGAAAAGGGCATTTGTGTCTTAAAATTTGCAACATAAAGTCACGTGATGGCACATCAACAAACAAGTATCCAGTAGGCACATTATATATATAAGACACGTGAAAATATATATATATTTTCAATGCTCCGATCCAGTAGGATTTGTAAAACATCCTGACTATAGATGAAGTTGCATCAGTCAATTGTAAGTATAATTTAATAAATGCAGTATTACAACCCCATGCAAATTGTAAACCGGTAGACAAGATAGCCAATATCTCTACAGTGAAGCTTGAAATAATCCCAATATTTGATTATTAGGTTGCCCTTAGAGCTGCAATCTGTGTTTAACTTCAATTGCCCAGCTTGAGGAAGACCAAATCTTTGCATGTAATTGTTTTCAGTGGAATTTCAAGGCTGAAAACAATCATCTAAATGAAGCCAGTGCAGAAATAGAGTAGCCATAAGGCCAACACAACTCAGGACGAATTGATATTAAATGCCGTAACAAAATGCTTTCATCTCGTTTCAAATACTCCACTCTGTAAAACAAAATGTAATCATCTATTGCATATTCTTTGGGATGTCAAATCTGTTAAATTTTCAATCCAACCGAAAAGCTTAAGCTTATAGGTGGAGGACCAAATACCGGTATATGAAGTTATAGCAAGCCTTTTATATAGGCGATGTGGAATAGAGTAGATTATATTATTATACATCAACCAATCATTTCATTGCAATAAATTAAAAAAGAAACTCACATCATTTAATTACATGATCAACTATTAGTTGATGCTTTTCTATATCCCTATCTATCTTTCTTTTTCTTGTAACTTGCAAGTAAAATTATTTGAGTGGAGATCATCTGTCCTACTTTCCAATCCCCTCTCACAAAAGTCTATCTTAAAAAACTCACTTTTAAAAAGTACTTGTAGTTTTTCAAGGTGAACTTTTGGAGAAGAGATAGGAAAGTGGGACAGATAATTAATCTCCACTCAATTTATTAAAGCAATGAAACAAACAAAACTAAAAACAACATAATAAACCAAATAGTAACCAAAGGAGAAACCCAACGCCAAAATCCACCATTTCCTTCCTCATACAGATCACAACTCCAACAAAAGGCCTCATTCTTGTCCTTTCTTCCTTTAGCATTTACTGCACAATTTCTTCCTTGTTCAGCTAATCTAATATGAGATAAAATGTGAGGAAACACCTTCTTAGAAGACTCTTCTCCTATCAATAGATCTGAATGTCCAAATCCCTCCACAACCACTCTTTCATGTCTAAAACTAGGCTGGTGCAACTTCATATACTTGTTAGCTAGAAAAGAAGTCTTTGGAGTTACAAGAAGACTCCGCCCACCGGATATATAAAGCGTCGAAAGCGCCATTCTCTCTGGGGAAATCAAATATTTGTTTTTTCCATTGCTGTCAACAATAAATCCAGAGTTGCAAATTCTTCTGAGATGGGAAAATCCCGACATGGGAAGCATTGGTAAGCTTTGTTTGTTTAACCAGTAGTGCATGCTGGGGCTTATATTATCATGCCAAAATGTGTTTCCAAAGATGCCTGAAAATACTTCACATTCATTGCAAGTACATCTCTCGTACCGTGGTATGAAACGGGCTACACATTTCAGGAGACGGTGTCGTGAGCTTGCCTTCAGTGTTTCGAACAGAGGTAAGATTTTGTTCTTGCCAAGTATCATCATTGATAGCTGCAGGTGGTTGATTAAAGTTAGAAGAAATTTTGAGCTTCAAGCATAAACATAACAATATGAACTAGCATTAAACTCTATTGTAAACTTGTCTTTACAGGATTTAAAGAATAATGACAGTCCATTTTATGTCAATCAAAGTGCAGCCAGCTGCTGTAGTTATAAAATTCTACATCTCTAGCTGTGAACAAGTCCTGAATTATATCCTACCCTTTTGTTTGGCATAATTTGCTGATTTTATCCAGTATAATTCAATAATCTGTGAATATATTGCATATTGTGGGTAAATTCCAATTCATCTGCAAATGCAATTATATAATTCAAGAATGAGAGAATATGCTTCATTTTTTAACATGTGTTGCATTTTCACCATTTGAATTCGCAAATGGTTTTCCCTCACATTTCAGGATAAATATTCCCGAATTCTGATTTATTATAGCTGGCAAGCACTCTCTTAATACCCAAATTTTGAGAGATGGATAAGAAAGAGCTTACTGGGATAAGGGGTAAACACATTTTAACAGTGGCAGAAGCAGTAAGTTTGAAGAACATTGAAGAGTTGGTGCAAGACAAAGAAGCTATATGGGTTGCAGAGACATGTCCTCCCATGAGAGCTATGTGAATGGATAAGCCTCCAACACAGTGTGCAACTACATGTACTTTTATACATGGCCCATGCAACTCACGGATCTTATTGATTGCTGCACAAAAAAAAAGGAGAAAATACTCATAAAAAGGTCAATTGGGTTAGAAGAATCGTCAGGTTTATATATATATATATATATATATATATATATATATACCTGCAGGGATATCATATCTTCCAATATCTTCAATTGTGAAGTTGTTTGAAGGATTCAGAGGGTGCAATCTCGGTTGCAATAGCCATGTTTCATACCCTTCTTCCAGTAAAGTTCTAACCAAATCATTTGGTTCAGTTGGTAGCCAGTAATTCTCAGTAGAATGTCCATTTACAAGAAGAACTGGGTTTAACTTTTTCTCTTCTTCAAGCCTCCATGAATTCTGTCTGCACTTCCATTGTCTGCAACTGATGATAAATCCATCTTCTGTATAATTTACAGAAAGCATGCAACATTAGAACCTAAAAGCCATACTCAAAAGAAGTTAGAAAAGAGGTCTATACTCCATTAAAATTGCTCTCCGATCCAACTAGGAATTGAATCAAGTGGACATTTTAACTGGTCAAAGGTAATTGAAACTACCAAGTTAAATGTCTTTCAAAGAATGTTTGGTAACTTTCTTGCGTTATTTTTCCATTTCCATTTGTAGTAAAATTTCGATAATAATCCCATCACTGAGATGAATCCAAACATATCAATTCTTAATGGATTTGAAATTCCAAGCTCTCGAATAATGAATACCTGTTTTTATCTCATGAAATGTACTGCTTGGATAAGGTCGCTCGTGGATCTCCGATGGGATGAAATCCTTGTGACTCCCTCGCGGTACTTGTAAGATATAGGTTCTGAGGAGAGTTTGTAAGAAAAGGCATATAAACCTTACTCTCCCACGTCCTTTTAGGCTTATCAAGCACTTCAGAAGCTCCATAATGGAAATATTAAGCTTCCCTTTTAATGTCACCGTTTCTTCTACTGAATCACTCTTGGAGACCTTTTTGAATGTCACGTGCATTGTTGTTGACTCCCTCCAAGCATATAATGCAGAGATATAAGGATTCATGGTCTTCTTCCCCTCAAGAATATATCTACATCAAAATAATTTTTTTTATTTCCATATAATAAAAAGATAACAGAGAAAAGAAAGGGAATTCCAACCAAGCATACAAAGTAGATCATACCTTGAACCAGAAGAAGCTGCAAGGAGAAGACGATAATGCATATACTGCGTATAAGGAGTCCTGCAATCTACTTGACACAAATCAACTTCCCCATCTATAACATGTAGTTTATCCTTCTCTACAGCTCTAAATACAACATGCCCACCAACTTTTCCTCTAAGACAAGGATGAGAATCTCCAATAACCTGATTCTGTTCATCAAATCCCTTCTGACTCTGAGAGTTCATTTTCATTTTGAGATAAGCAGTGCATGGCATACCCCCAACATAGCCTCTCATGGTTTCTTTAATCACAACAGTTGATGTCTGGCTGCTGGATAACTTCGAACAGGTGTTTGACTCTGGCATTTGATCAACAGTTTTAACCTCAAATTCCATGCCTTTCTTGGCCTTGAACCTGAGAACATCCTGCACAAGGTGCCTACTTACATGCTCTGAGGCTGTAGCAATAGTAAGACATGGGTTTATGCCAACAGAACATGGGATTAAGGAAGCATCACAGACATAGAGCCCTGGGTGCACCGAGGTAGGAGACTTCAGGTCAAAAACCTGACCATTGGGATTACAAACCCCACATAAAGAATCTGATGATGCATTGCACCCACCTAAAAGATGAACTGAGGTGCTCCGATACCTTGACATGAAGAGAATTCCTCCTAATTTCTTCGTAAGCCTTTGAAAGACTTCAATTTTTCGTGGAAGAAGAGGATCATGAGGTGGAGTAAAACAGAGTTTATCTGTATCTTTTTCTATTGTAATTTTCCCATCACTCTCATCATATCCCATTGCATTAAGAATCATTGCTTGGCTGGATTTTAGACCCAGTTTATGTTTCAGCTTGTCTATAATCCCATGGAAGAACCAGAACCCAGTTGGCCATCCATAAGTTGTAATCCCTTTAAACACTAGGTATGGATAAGCCGTTGAGAGTACTGCACTCTGTACAATAAGAAGAATTATTAATGCTGGAAGAATACATAATATGAAAGGGTGTATGGCTATGTACTTATATTTTTATATCTTCGCAGATATATATATATGTTCATATTTATATTTGAATGTCAGAAATTGTAGAACATATGTTCAAACTCCATTCACTGATTGAATGTGGGGTGACATAATGGGAGTTATCAAAGGAGGAAGTTTTGGAACCATAGTTCAGATCCATAGCTAAAGTGGCGACAGCTAAGCCTACATACAGCAAATTGAATTCGAATGCTGATTATCAATTAACATGTTCTAGTTCTTCCCATGGACACTCCCATGATTCTATTAGCTTCCTTTTATATTATTGTAACAGACGAAAGTACTCATGACCAAATACGAATTTTTTGAGACAAATAACAAATTCATGCAGTAAAATGGGACAGTTGTTGAAGTAGATTTTTAATTAAAGAGGAGGCTTCAACCTGGATTGTGAACCCCAACGAAGAGGTATATGATGAAGAAATGGCTGGTCCTGGCCGTTCATGAAAAGGTATTTTTGAGAAATTCTTTCTGTCTAATCCATAAGCGCCCAAGGGTGCTGGGCTTCCAGCAAGATAAGCAACATTATTCCCATTACAGCTAAATCCAGATCCAAGCCTTTCTGAAAGTTTCAATCCTCTCATTTGCGACTGGAATAATATATCGACCGTACCAAAAACTCCAGCTGCAAATAAAGGTTTAAAAGTTTATTATATCATTTTTCAGATCAAGTATTTGTAACAAGATTGCTACTTTACTGTACCTGAAATAACTACAAAATCAGCGGCTATATAGTCTGTCTCATTACAGAATACAAGCCATCTTCTTCTCCCTTTTCTGCCAATCCTTTCTTCTTTGATATAATCATCTGGGTTTTCTACAACACAACGAACTAGACATTCTGTTTTCACAGTACATCCCGCCTGCACGACAATGGTATTTTGATTATAATAAGAGAAGAGTTAGACTTGATAGCGCAAGTTTGGACAGCCAAAAGAAATTGAATTGCTTCATTGTTTTCACATAGCTTTCGAAGGTCCAAATTTGTATTCGAAAAATGGATTCAATTCATTATAATGATGGTATAGGATTAGTTTTAGGATTTCCTGAAATGTCATCATTTATATGTTTCTTTATAGTTTTAGCTCTTGTTTCTATAATGACTTCATTCCATCAGATGGACTTTTAACTGCATCACTTCAAAAACTACGTAAAACCCACTGGAGCAAATCAATTCCCATAGGACATCTAAAGACACCCTTGATAAAGATGCAACAACATGGAGTAGAGAAAAACTGTGCCTGGATTGCTGAAACCAGATAATTTTTGTCTGTAGAATTTTTGGCATTATATGGACACCCAGAAAGACAATTTCCACAGGCTAGGCAGCTACCCATCTGTTCAGGCTTCACTGAATTGGATGCCGATTCTTCAAGATCAAAATTTATACCTAGCTTCATCGAACTCTGGCTAGTCTCTTCCATTTCTTCTTCAGCTATTTCTCCCATGATTCTGGCATTGGGAAACTTGATGGGAACACTTTGTATTTTCAGCATAGTGGAAGCAGAAGCTTCACAGATCTCCCAATCTCTTTCCCATTCCTTTGGCCATCGTGGGTTCCTTCTTGCACGAACTGGGGTCGGCATCATCACTCCTGCATTCACTAGTGAACCTCCACCGAGCCCACAGGCCACTGCTGCTAGAGAATCATCTTGTCTATATACCTATATTTAATTAAAATAAATTAATTAATAAATTGAATTTACACCAGAGTTGGTCATATATTATAAAGTTTCACAGGTTCTTGAACTCCATACGACTGTTATTTACTTTTGTAACGCAACAGTCATGGTCATTCGAGCAAGGAATGGTGGACCATTCATTTTGTGACTCTTTTATTGACTACTTAGTAGTTTCCAACATATCAACTGAAGGTTAATCCAATTGTGCCAAATTCTTCAAATCTTTTCAAATAGCTCCAAGTTATTTGTGACCTTTTTCTTTAGGTGTATTTAGCCTTATTTTCTTCCATATTGTACAAGAATTGCCTAATTGTTCACAGTGACTCACGATGTTTTCGAATAATTCCCAGATAATATCTGATATTTCAGATTTCTCGAACAACTCCGGAATGAAACATGCTTCTATTTTCCAAAAAAGAAAACACACACAGGCGCGCGGGCACAGAGAGAGAGAGAGAGAACAATATTCATAGTTTTATGCTACTCCACTTCATTATTAAATTTTGACTGAATCTTTAAGAACTGTTGCTGAGTTTTGCCCTTACAGCGGGCGCCATGATCTTCTAACAGTATTTCCCTGATTCTGGAACACTAAATTATTCATGATCATAAATAAATTCCAACCCCAAGTTTGTTGCCATGGCCTAATCATCTTGCCTTTTGGTTAATGAAAGAGTACCACCCAAACAACAGCAGAAACAAAGAAACACAGGAAAAGCTAGAGAATGACCTGAAACAGAGCATTTTTGGGGCCAAGGCTTACACCCAAGATCCTGCTGTTAATCCTTGTTGCTGAGATTATTTTGAAACTGTCAGTTGGAAAATCCTGAGCTTCCCATCTTCGGCCTTTCTCGATCAAACAAACCTTTATCCCTGCCATTGACATCCGACAAGCAGCAACAGAACCACCATACCCGGATCCCACCACAACAGCATCATAACCTTGTTCATCTGCATCACTAAACACTCCTTTTTTCTCCATTTCCTTGGTAAACCCAAATCAAAGTTTTCGCAGCCAAGTTCTTAGCTATGGTCTATTACCAAATCTTACAAAGACTTCAAGAACACGTGGACAGAACAGTTGGCGAATTTGAGTTTCAGATTCCGATAGTATATATAGATTAATATGCCGCCACCAAGGTTCCTACTGGATCTTCCATTCTGTTATCTAATGCATGCATATCTTTTAAAATTTTAATGGGCGGCTAAAACTTCAATGTCAGTATATGAAGAAACCAAAGAATCGAAGATGAGACAAATGATTCGGAGCGAGCTACCTAGTTATATGCTCCTTAATAATGAACCTTTTGTATTTATTAACCAAGGACGGCACATAAGTTCTTGGCCAGAAAGCAGATAAGCATAGACATAAAAAAACAAACAGAAAGAATAATGTTTTTTCCGATTTGCATTGTCCTTGATCAGGACACAGTGGTGTCAAAATCGACGGGCCAATCATTTGTCCGCTGATGGATCCGATAAGCTATCGGATCAAGTCCGATCCGGTCTAATAACTAATGGACTGAACTAATTTGATTCATAGAAAATGGATTGGACTGAGCTAAAGATTTTGAATGGACCAGCCCGAACTGATCACGTCTGCCTATTGACCCGTTTGAAAAAATTGCACGGTGTAGGATTTGATCCCCATACCTCTTTAAGATAAAAGTTTTATATAACAATTCTTACCACTAGGCTAAATATTATATTGTATTATCATATGAGGATAAATAATATTTAAATTAATTTCATTTAAATTATTTAATAACCATTAAATATCTATAAAATAATATTTAGAAAAAAAAATTATTGGATTAGACAAATTTCTTATGGATATCATGATTATAGAAGATTAGTGATATTTTTAAAGAACAAATTATTAAAATTTTCATATTGCTATTTTTAAAAAACCGACCGTTGGATCACTGTGATTTTTGACAATATAATATTCATAAGAAATTTATTCAATTCATTAGTAGATTTTTAGAAATATGTTATATAATTAACCATACACGTGTGACTTGAGCTAGTAAATTAAAAGGTGCACCTAGTACGAAATTGAATGAGGTTACTTGATTAGAGTTAAACACCAATAACATTTAGAAAAACTAACCGTTGGATTAGATAAACACATTGTAAATGTCATGCTCGCAAAAAATCATAGTGATCCAATAGTCAATTTTGAATAATGACTATAGAAGATTTGTTATATTTAAAAAAACAAAACATACAATTTTTTACATTGGTATTTTTCAAAAATAGACCATTAGATTATTATGAATCTCTACAATCATAGTATTATTCATAAGAAGTTTGTTCAATCCAACGGTGGGTTTTGTATTTTACAAATTACGAGTCTTTTCTTTTAATAAGTCTTAATTACAATTAAATGAGCCTGTTCACAAGTCTATTCGGTATTATTTTATTTTATTTTTCATTCATGAACTCACTAAATTTTTGAAAAGGAAAAAAACTTATTTAGTAGAAGTCACAAATTATCTTTTTTAATTAAGAATCTCATATATTTTTAATTAAAATTATTAATTTTTAACAAAAATCTTAAAATCTTTTTAATTTTTAAACATGGTGAATCTTTTAAATTTTTAACTATAGTGATGCAACTCTCTCCTATCAAAATTGTATACATTTGAAATATGAATAAAATAAGTTTTTTTTTTTTTTAATTATTATTTATTCATGTGCTTTACTAGTTTTTTTTTTTGTTTTTTTAATATACTAAAAGAAAGTGAAAAAAAAAAATGACAAATAGCCCAGCTACTTGATCTATTAGCCCAATCCGTTCCAGTCTATTAGTCTGATCCGGCCCATTATCTTAGTGGACCAGTTTAATTGATTGGATTGGACATGCATTTTCCTCTTATTAGACAGGTTTGATCCAGTCCGATAGCTTAACGGGCCAAATCCGTTCCAATATGATAGCCCATTAATTCACTTTCTTAACGGGCTGAGTCGGCCCAATCCTCCCATTTTGACACCACTATCAGGACATAAAGCAAGTCATACAAGTCTGTTATGACTCACATAAGGAAAATAAACATATATAATACATGAGACAGCAGAATAGGAACTCTGTGCTAAAACCAGGCTTTGTTGGCTGAGTTTAATTATTTAGTTTACTGAATATGAGAATATTAAAACAAAAACTATATTATTAGTTTATTACATTTCAAATAAGAGAAACAGTTCAAACTCTAGCAATTTCGACCGACTTTTTAAGGGCCTGCAGAAGACTTCTCATAATTCTTGGCTCACCTGGTGGCGACTGATCCTTCAAGGGTCCATTTCTTATCGCTCGGAAAATTGGACCAGAACCATCAGATGCTGGAAAAACCAAGCAATCAATGTACACGAGTACTTCAGTCTCCCCATCTCCAATTGTAATGAAGCCCAGTCGCGCTCCACCTGGTATTTTGTCTACCTGTTCAATTAAAAAAAAAAAAAAAAGCCATTTCATCAAGGCCAATCAGGAGAAGCATTCAGCTGGCATGACGACCTTTAGTCCATAATAGGTCAAACAACCTCAGTAACAAATAATATCATATATTAATTCATAAGATTATGACCAGCTCACTGGAATGAACAGGGAGCAACTAGGCCAATCCAATAAGGCGGATTATAATCACAAAGCTTCCCTAAATGGGATCAATAGAATGAGAAGAAATGTTAGTACTGCAGTCATGGCATATTTAAAGAATGAATTCACGGTCCTGGGTTCTGATTAGAGGTTAATTATATTACCATTTGACTAAATGATGCAGAAGGTGAGTGCCAAATGAAGCAACTAGGCCTTTTTCTAAACCCATGAGATAGGGTGCTTAAGAGAGTAGCATGGCTTTATAGATGCTTGCCCAGCTTCCAAGTGGATGCCCAGGCAAGCTTTTTGGCAGTATTGTTGTTGACAAACTTAGCAAAAATAATGGTAGATTGTATGATTTATTCTGGTTTTCACAATATGTTTCATGCATGGGTGGACAAGAGGGAATCTAAATCAAGCACCTAAAACTCTCCAGTTTCTGTTTGGGAATTTCCTAGAATGGGTGATACTGAGATTACCACCCGTCTCAAGCTGTCTAGTCTAACTGGAAACCAATGTAAAGTTGATTTAAATTTCAGCACCTATAGGCCCGATTATTTCAAATAGAGCTGGACAACGATACAGCTTCCAAGTTCTTACCAGATATAGTAAACTTTTTTTTTTTAATTGAGGTAAGGAATATCGGCCTTCCACGACAGGACTAGGGGATACAATAAACTTTAAACTGAACATTTCTGAGTTTGCAAAACAGCCCCTGTAAGTACCATTTATTGGATAAACATGGCTTGCAAGTCAAGGATTGGGACCCAAAATTAATGCATCCCCCCAAAGAGATTTATATGAAAAAAATAAGGCATTTAAAAGATTCTAGAACATAAAATTACAATGGCTTATCATTAAAAAAAAAAATGAAGATTCTTTAGAGATATATATTTATATATCAATAGAAAATTCAATTAATCCCATGATCCAAAAAAATCTACAAATTCCATATGAAACTCATCAATTGTTGGCTCCTAATGCTCTCTTTGCTATCCACATAGATGGTCCTTTCGCTATGATTAAATAAGATGAACTAAGTACAGCAGCACACAACCCATGGTCTATGTTGCTAGCCTATCTCAAGGCAAGCCTCTATAGGCTGGACTAGGTGTTTTGGCAACTATACCTACCTTGAATACATATGTTCTATCAGAAGCTTAGAAATAATTAAATGAAAGAAACACATAATCACCTACCTTCAATGGCACAGGAAGTGGCAAATTGGCTCCTTGGCAGAGACTGTTGCCCCACTGTCATAACCACATCAAAAAAAGGGAGACACAGGATCAACAGAAGGAAGAAGGGATACAAATAACATAACAATTTGAAATATATATATATACACACACGTGTTTACGTCTTTTGTAAGCCGTTAGATTGGGGGAAAAGCAGTTAGATAGGGCGCATGCCCCTAAAAATAGGAGACATTCAATGAAATTGCATCACATGAAATGTCCACACAAATTATTTGACAACATGCTGATAAGCAAATATTCATACACACACACACAGTAACAGTTACTTGTCCAAGCTTTGCATTCTACAAAAATTGTTTAAGCTCTCTGCAAGGATTGCTTTAACATTTTTCCCCCCTGCTAGACATGTTCTAATAAATTATAGCACTTAAAAACTTTAATTACACCAAGTTAAGCATTCAAGGCATAACAATGACTAATTGCTATAATAGTATGAGGTAGGTGCTAGGTCGTGGCCTCAAAACTACTTGAAATTTTTTACCTCTGATTAAACAATAGAAGATCCAAACCCCAATTCCAAGGTTCAAGATTCAAACTGTTTTAAATAAATGGAAGAGATAACACCTGGACCAAACCTTAAAAGACATTAATATTAATCACATCAATCTGTGTAGCTCCCACTAAACCCATGGGGGTTTGGGATAAGGAGTAGATGAGGGATTTTTTATTTTATTTTATACCAAACACCAACTAAATCATAACCAAGGAAATTTTGCAAAGAAAACTTAATATTAAAATTCAATTAAGAATTAGATCTTCCAAGAAATCGCTTTCAGAAGGAAAATGATTTATAGTCGTTTATGTAAATACAAAATGGAAGCTTTTATGATATAATATTAATAATAATAATAATAATATTCACATGGCTGAGAAAAACAAGGGATAAATCTGACTCGCCATGAATGATGAATCTCTCTGTAACTACAGGTAATAAGAGGGTCCCAATGTAATAAAAGAAAATTAAAAAAATAAATAAATAAAATTTCAAAATAAAACGCTAGAAGGAGGGCTTGAACCTCCGACCTTGTGGTTAACAGCCACACGCTCTAGCCAACTGAGCTATTCCAGCTTCGTTGACAATAAATGACAATTTTAACTTATTAGTATAAATACACGACAACGCAATATAAGACTCGCTGAGTTCGCGAGTCACGAGTCACAGATTCAGTAAGTACCTGAAAGAGTAGGATTTCAAATCGCTGCAAATCAGTATCTAACGGCAACTTCATGGTTCCGAGAGAGACTCCGTCGCCGTCGTCATCGGAAGGCACAACGCCGACATTTTCCGGCGACGCCTTAGGAACAGCAATCAGATCCCGGTGGCCGGAAAACTCACTCAATGTCGAGAACCGGTTGTCGTCTCTTGTGATGAATATGAGAGACCGGGAAACGGCCTTAGGGGGCGAGAATTGGAGGCAGGAACCGGCATGTGGCAAGTGGAGGAGTTGCTTGAGAGCAGAAGCCATGGCTGAGAGTCTGAGGAAAGATTTAAAAAAAAGAAATTGAAGAGTTATGTGATGTTGGATTGTTGTTGCCTTGTTGGGATAAGATAGGATAGGCCTTTTGTATATACTTGCAAATTGCAATGTTTGTGAGGCCAATGGGCCCATGTGTATCAGGCCAATGGGCCGATGGCATGTTGGCTTTGTGGCACGAAAATGCTAAACATTTAAAAGAAAAAAAAAAAATTATCTTAAAATCGTGTTTTAAATGATATAGTGGAAGATTCAATTTTTATTTTTTTTATTTTTAGGGCACTCTCTTTGTAAGAATAAATAAATGATTTAATTTCATTTTGGATACTATTTTTTGAAAAAAATAATTAAGATTTATAGTATTAACCTTTGTGACACGTATTTCCACCTCGAAATATCATGAAAACATTTCATATTCAAGTATACGTTAGAGGACAGGCATGACTTGCATCTTGGAGAGAGAAAAAAAGTTGACTTTGACCGGTTAAAGTGATAAATGGTGTAAGCTATTTTTTGACACTGTCATTCTTGTTTGTATGTATTTCTTCCTGACAACTAAGCACAAATTTGAATACATTAATTCCTTTAATTTTGATTTGGGTGGCTCACCTTGCCAATCCAAATTTTTGCATGATTCCAGATCAAAGCTTGCTAGCTGCCCTCCCCACCACAATTAAACTGAAATCTTGGCTTGGCAATGTTGACCTTTTTTGGCTTGCATGAAGTTACCTAAGAAATTATACAATCCCCTCGGAAATCATGATTCTTCCATTCTCTGTTTGGTTGCCAAGAAGATGGAGGAAAAGGGAAGAAAGTGGCAATCCCAAGTGACAGTCCTCTGTGTGGTTTTGATGAGGAAAACATTGATCATACTCTTAAGGATTGTTTATTTATTTCTACTACTTGGAGCAATCGATGCGAATTAATCTAGGCTAACATTGAAACAATTTATGTCTTGTTAAGAATAAAAGAAATCTAGGCTAACAGAGCTGTGGATTGGGGCTGGGTTTGGAACATTATCCTTAAAGATGCTCATGGTGTTTGTTTTTTGGGTTATGTCCAGAAAAAAAGGTAAGAAAGTAACAAGACTACAAAAGTTTTCTTTCATTCTCATTCTTCTGCAACTGCATGAAACATTAAAAACTAAGGACAGTTTGAAAGATAAGAGAGAGACACAAATTAGATCAATTTGATAAATGAATCGGGAAACAATTTTTAGGAAATTTCGAAATGAAATAGAGGAGTATATTTAACTTTAAATGTAAATTCAACAGAAAGATAAATCTCAAGTTTACGATACAGGAGAAAATTTTGAATTTTCTTTATCACCAAGAAAAAATGACAATGGAAAAGATGCTCCAGAAGATCTAGAACTCAGTTTTTCACATAGATTGGGGTTTGTACAAAAAATGAAAAAGAAAAAAAGACAGCCACACTTCATACATCGCCAGAATAGCAGCACTCACTCCATGGAGTCGGAAACCTTTACAAAGCAAGAGCTGCCCCTGCCATTCCTAAAAAGCTACCTCAGTGAACAAGTATTTTGATTTGTTTTTGGGATTCGTGTGTTAAGAGGAGGAAGAACACGCTTCAAGCTTGGGAAGGAGACTTCGCCAAGCATCTGCAATACCATTTGCCAAACGTGCCTGTCCCTTTGCGAATTCATGAAAAGTACGCCCCATATCTAATGTTTTCTGTTCTTGGAATCGCACGATCTCTTCATTCATAAGCCGCACAATTGTCTCAAATCTTCTTGTTGCTTCCTCACTCTCTGCCTTCAACTGCATCACAAAGCAAGTATTTGTCAAATAAAGAAAAGTCTTAATAGTGTACACCAGAGCATGCCAGTAAATGACTCACTTCCTTGTATTCAATCTCAGCTTCTCCAACCCTATCAGACCGTATTAGCATGAGCTTGTCACTGCAACAACAGATGAATATAAATTACTGCTTGTAAATTAGATACTTAAATTGTCTGGTTCCCTAAGCAAAGACTGAATGGGGGAAAATGAATCAAACTTGATGGGTAATAAACAACCTGCTTCAGAAATTCCAGGGGGATATTTTGAATTTCATTCACAAGTGAGGGCAAAAGAAATAAACTTGACAGTTGATGAACAACCAGCTTCAGTAATTCCCGAGGGGTATTTGGAATTTCATTTCAATGCAATATATTTAGTTTGTTGATGTTTTCTAATAAACGTATATCTTGAATTATCATAACTTGGAACACCATTAATGGTTAATTATTATTTATAGAAAATGCATTAATGATAAAAGTAAGCTTTTATGCTTGCTGATCCCTGGTCATATTCAAGAAACCACACTACTAGCAGATACAAAATGTCAAAAGAGAAATAGAAATGGTTGGCCGGAGCCATACAGGTTTATCTCCTTCAGCTTAATTGTTTCGGCCAGTTCACACTGGTGCCTGAAGGCATTGGCTCTCTCAGCTATCGTGGCCTGTTTCAGAACATGAAAGCAAAGAGAATTAGCTTCCATAACAAATGAAAGTAGATTATACTAGCAATAATAATCATCCATCATTACAACGAATTTTTTCCTTTTCTCTATAATTAATTCACTTTCATTGTTTTAGCTGAAATGGGCACGTACAATTTTATCTGATCAGAAAAATGACGCCCCAATTAAGCAGATGATATGGTATAAGAATTAAGCAAGCCATACCTTAACAGACTGCACAGCACGAACATAATCTTTCAAAGGTTCTTCAAAATTCATTAAGAGACGGTGGGCCTGCACATTCATAAAAAGGCATTGATATTATCATAAAGAAACCTTAAAATCCAAGAAAAGTGTATTACGTGCATGTGTGCAGACAAACTGCATAACATCGAAGGCTGACTTATACAATAAAAGCCTACCTCATTTTGCAGCTTAATTGAGATCATCTCTGATTTCGCCCCAAGCTCAGAAAATGCCTTCCCAAGAGTATTTCCTTCACAAGCACCCAGAAGCTTGACTGCCTTCCCAAAATCTGAAAGAGATTGCCCTAACTCTGTGGAAACAGAAATGATCACATTTTATGCATATAACTATATTAAAGTCTGAGGCTGAAGGAAGAGAAAACCTGAAAGAGAGATAATATAAATGGACAAAGAAGGATAATCAGTCTTCAAAATCCTGATTACCTCTGTGTCTCTTTACTAGACGATATGAGTGCTTCTGAGCTTCAGCCAAGTGGTCTTCAAGCTCAAAGATGTAATGTTTCAGCTTCTCGTACTCAGGATTTGATTCTTCTACTGGCTTTTCCTTTCCAAGAACAACGTCACTCACTTTAGATTGCACATCCTGTCAAATATTTGACTGGTCATTGTTAGATCATATCAACTCTTCAAATGGACAATACTTCTTTCTGGATTGCCTCCTTCAGTTTAACAGGCTTTAGAAATAAATGTGGAAGCCAAAAAATATTTTAGGGGAAAATAAGGGCAATCTCGTGTGCTTGATGGGCTCACCAATAACAGAGTGGAATTCTTAATTAGATGAAGTGAGTACAAACCAAAGAATAGTAGACAATTAAGATCAAGAAAGTTTACAGAATTGGAGGGACGCCTGGGGAACTGCTTTCCAGTGTGGATAAATAGCTGGAACTGTCCAAATCTCAAGTCAACAACTCAAACTCAACAAAGCCTTAAACCCAACTACTTGGGGGTTGGCTATCGTGCCAATAAGATGTGACCATAGAGCCAACCTAACATAACCCTCCTCTCTAGCTGTCAAGAAACTAAACATGACATAAGCAGAGTTTGGCTCTGTGCAAATTTTATATATTAAAACTAGAGGTACCTGGTGCATGGCATCGATTTACCCTAACAAAGAGCTATGAGGTAACAAGTTGCAATTCCACAATCAAGACAACCCCTGCCAACTAGGAGATTTCTCCGTCCCATTATACCCCATGGATATTCTTCTTATAGAGCTAATATCTAACTGTCTGGATCTCCGGGAAAGCAGATCAAAACTAAGTTGGTCCTAGGAGAAATTCAAAATTATGACAATAATCGATATCATATGCCATGTGCATGAAACAGATCTCAGTGACAGCTTCCTGTTTTCCAGTGAAAGGAATTCAGCACTATCTTTAATTTGTCCCAAATTGAGAACGTAAAATATTCGGTGCAGAAAAATTTTCAAAGATATCCTCATACCAGAAAGGTTTCCTTATGGCTCGTGGAATTCTCTTACCATTTACTTTTCAGTGTTCTGTGTCAATCGTCATAAGATCAATCAGAGGAGTTACCTTGAAAATTTGCATCAAATCTGCTGGCTTCTTTTTAAAAATACCAGTCTCTTGAAACCTTGCTCTCTCCATTGTCTGCATAACAGGCGATACAATAATATCAAATTAAAAAAAGAATTTGCAAAAAAGGATAGAAAAAATACAGGCATTATTATTCACCATAAATACATAGTTAAATGAATCAAGTACGACAACTTCAAGATATATATATATATATATATATATATATATATATATATATATATATATATATAGGTCATTTTCAACTATTAAAAGTACCAAGATAATCACCACCATGGATTATTAAATACATGAAAAAGCAATAGAATGTCGTGATATTAATGAAAAGAATTGTATTGGAACTAATACTTTCTCTGTGTAATGTCTAGAATCCAGATGCATGAATAATGACCAAAATTCTTCAGGAGAAGAGCAAAATGTATCAAAAGTGTAGCTTCCACTATAAACTATCATAGTGTTTGATGATACACCAGAGACATGCTATATCTGCCAATGAGCATGAGGTCATCTCTAAAATGTATTTTCTCTATAAGTGTTTCATTTGCATCGGCACTCTATAAAATATATACTCTCCTTTGCTGATATACATGCATGTGCAAATGAACATTCAGTCCTATTTCCTATTAATGTAAATTCAAGAGACAGGATCATCTAATGACTTCCAAATCATCTTTGGGGTAGCAAAAAGGGAAGTGTGATGTCCTATGTAAAACTAAGACACTTTACCTCTTCATCTGCCTGTAAAAAGGCTCTCAGATCGTCACTTTGCTGGAGTTCATGATGCGAAGCAATCCGGTTAACAAATATATCCAATGCTTGACGCCTCATCTCAATAAATTCAGCACTGAAACGGAACTTCTCTGCATAGAGAGACCAAAGTTAGTCCTATTATAGTTTCAAAATGCTTCAAGCATAATCTTATTACAACATCTTCAACCTATAGTGCCATTAGATACAAAGAAAAGAGAAATGCTGAAAATTGCTTTGAAATGGATTCCATTCTAAAGCATTTTCAAGCTTTTCCCACTCTCTTCCCTCAAATTTTCCAGGATCCAAACAGAGGATAAAGGATTGATTCTGCAGTTGTAAGGCATGGAAAGAGGCAGCAAAAGAATGCATCAAATTATCTAATCATTTAATGGATATGGAACCCTACGATGAATGAATCATATAATAAAAGAAGACCATGCCTCATTAACAATTCATTGACATAAATTCATCAACATTTCAAAGTTTATGAGGAAATATTACAAAGACAAAGCAAGGTATTATTTCTTTAACTCTTCCAAATAAATTTATATTATTTGTGATACAAATATCTCATGCCTCAAAAATTTTATATATGTCTTTTCTTTATATAGTGAGGAATTTGAATAGAGGAATGCAAAAGGTAGCACTGAAAACAGGCCCGAGCTATTCGGGCTCGGCTCACGCTTGGCACAGTTTTGGCCCATTTGAATTCGTTTGTTTCTAATGCAAACCAAGCTCAAACACCATTTAAGGCCTGTATAAAAAAATAAAATAAAAATAAAAACAAGCCAAACATGAGCCTGGACTTGGCTCATTAGGCTTGCAAGCCAACGTGTATTCATATGTATATGTATATATAGAATATATACACAGCTACACGCCTACACTCAAATAAATTCATTCTTTAGAGCTGTTCCTGGTTTGATAACTACTGCAAATCCGCAAATCTCCCTATTTTTGTGAAGGGAAGGGATTCTTTACAGAAATCTGCAATATCCTACGAATCATGCTCGTCCGTTCTATCTCTAAAGAAATCCCTATTTGATACAAATTTATGCTCCCAGGGTTTATTCAAAAGAGAAGCCACAACCTAAATTAGAGCCAAAACAGATTAAGAGTTTGGACTTCAAGGCTCTATTTCAAAATAGAAGAATCAGGTAAGTGATTAAACAGGGGAAAACCTTGCAAACGAATGTTTTTGTTTTTATTTTTTATAAAGCTATGAAACAAATAGTATTCGTTATTGATGTTGTCGATTTGCTATCTCAAAAAAAAAATGAAAAGTAATACGAAGAAGCTTATTATTCATTACAATATAATTTATTGACAGCATGGATTGAATGGTCTGGGATATTTTACTCCATCCACACTGGATACAATTTGAAATGCCCTCACCCTATAGCACATGATATTGTTCGCTTTGCCAGAAAGCTCACGGCTTTAAAACGCTTCATACCTGTTGAGGAGATTAGACTTAATTTATACCATAGAAACTTTCTCTAACCAGGCGATATAAAACTAAGTACATGAACGCACAATCTATCCCCAATGAAATATGGCCACACAGTCCAACTCCCCTATGGGCCACACGTCTCGGGTGGGTCCCAGTCATGCCACCGTAAGGTAAGTAGGTCCATCTTTGATACCATAATGTCACACCCTCGCCCCACAGCACATGATATTATCTGCTTTACCAACAAAATCACAGCTTTAAAAAGCATTATGCCTATTAAGGAGATCAACCTTCATATGTAGTTCAGAAACATTCTCTCATTAGACGACGTGAGATTGAGTAGATGAACACACAATCCATCCCAAGAATTAAAGTGTGGTCATGCTTTCCAAGAAGTGGACCATGTGTTCATATACTTAGTCCCACATTACCTGGTTAGAGAAGGTTTTTGGGCCATATATGAAGGTCATTACATGATGAATTTCAAAGCCATGAGCCCATGGGAAAAGCTGATAATATCATGTACTATGTAGCAAGGGGCCCAAGACGTTACTTATAATATTACAATCAGACTTAGTACTGACCTCACGACACAGGGACATGCGGTCCTTAGGGGGTAGATTGTCTGGTCATGGTTTCCACATGGTAGACTATGTGTTCATATGCTCAGTCCCATGTCCCCTGGTTAAATAAGGTTTCCAATCTAAACATGAAGATCAATCTCCTTAACAAGCATAAACATGTTTTAAGGCCGTGGGGGATAACCTAAAGTAGACAATATCTTGTAATGTGAGAAGAGGGGTTGTGACAAAACGGTATCAGATTTGAACTTATCTCGTGGTCGTATGGCTGGGACCCAAATGGTGATGTGTGGCCCCTTAGGGAGTGGACAATGTAGCCACGCTTTACAGCCTTATTAGAGAAGGATTCCGAGCTAGTTATAAAGGTCGATCGCCTAAACAGACATTACAAATATAAAAGTTGTGAGTCTGCGGGCAAAGCGATTGTAGGGCTAAGGGCATTACACAATCACATAGAAAAAAAATT
>JAESVK010000938.1:103429-128559 GCA_017140935.1 Hamamelis virginiana
GGGGGGGGAGAATAGGAGTTTCCTTGTTATGTACCATCCCGGTAGTCAAAAAACATCATTCCACATCTAATCATTTTACCTTTCTGTATCATTACTCAAATTTGACTGGTTGGCGAAGTCAAATCCCCAGGTCAAAGGCTAGGATTCCCATGTGCCAGCATGAAATACTTTTTACTCTTAGATCAATGGAGTTACATGTTTCTCTTCACTGAAAAAAATTGAAGAGGGAAAAAGGAAGTCTAATAGTTTTGCAAAATTGCAGGGGTTTAGAAATTGTATTATAGGACGGAAAAGAGATGGCCAGAATGGAGCTTGAAATTAATCTTTTTTGAACAAAATTCTTTTTTAGGCTTTTGAGCTTTTGGTTTTAATATATTAACCAAGTTAATTGAACAGTGCAAATAGGTACAATTCTAGTGATTTTCTAACCCTTGGTGCAGAAACAATATACCCTACAAACAAACACTGCAATAGGGAGGCCCAACTACCTTATTATTATTTGTGATTCAGTTAATAATTTTAACCAACCAAAATATCTTTGACAAGGCATATAAGAGATATATATATGTGTGTGCGTGTGTATGAAAAGCACAGATAATATTCATAAATTCATATAAAGTAACCATCATTATGGTACATTGTCACAGCATTTTCCATATTAAAGCAAAATGAAGTGTTCTAGAAAAAAAGAGTTTGTTTGCTTGTTACCTACAGCATTCTTCTCCGGAAGAGGAGGAATAAAAATGCCCTTGTATTTTTCAAAAAGGCGATCCCGTAACCAAACAAAATCACTATAACGTCGAATGACAATCTTCTCTGGCCCTTGGTATTCAGGTAAATTTGTCTGCCAAATCAATAAGTTCCCAAATATTCAATTAAGCATAAATTGTTATTTGAATCTTGACTAAACAATTGTTAGAACTCAAAAGTGAAGAAATAAAATGCTAAGACACCATCGACGAAAAAGAATTAATTCAAAATTTGTAATATATACATCAATTTATGACAAATATACTAATTACCTTCTCAAATGTCAGCAAGGCAATATGCACACTATCTAATGCACTATTGTGCATATAGACACTAAGAGGAGACGTAATACATCATCTACTGGCAACAATAAGATCCATACATATGTCGGACAAGTTTAAGTTGAATAAAAGGAAGTTCATTCTAAACCAAATGAAACTTAAACTTTGCATGATACAGGAGCAAATTGTAGAACTCAAGAGCCAAGCCATTTCTTTGTGAGGAGTCCTCCTTCTATTCTCTCTCTCTTATATCTAATCCCAACAAAACAAGAAATACTCAACTTCCGTCGTCCCTCAAGTTATTTAATTAATTATTCGGAGATGTTGTTATTCTCCTAGTAATATGTTTCCTTATGAAGAATATCACATTTTTAAATGAAGGGAAAAACACAAAGGGAAATGAATAAAAAGCTATAAGTTACTCCCAATGTAGCAATACTGTTAAGAGGATGAACACGTCTAGTGATGATTCAGATTTATGTAATGGAAAATGTTTTTCTTCACAAAATTTCCCATCACCAATTTTACAAATACGATCTAGCAATGGCTTTTAAGGAAATAATGCAAAAGTTCATGGTCATCTGAATTTGATTTCCGATTAAAGGGGGGGAAAAAAAGCAGCAATCACATCATTTGTGAAATTCAAGAAGAGCACTTCAAAAGAAGTGACGCTTTGCTTTTATTCTCGTTAAGTTTGAAGAAGCCTCTCTATTCATAACTAACACGAATTATGATACATACATATTGTATGATAGACAATTAGGTTTACTAGAATTTGTCATCAAAACTAATAGATGGTTATCAGGAATTACTGTCAGTTATTTTTATTATCTATATATGTCTGTAGATGTCGTATGGCTTGATAGATTGGAGAAGTTAAACTAGTTTACTTCTTTGGAAGAATTAGGAGGTTGGTTCCCTAAAAGTGAACCCACAGAAGCGGGCTTTCTTCCCTTTTCTCGCCCATTCTACTTTATGTTTTTTGAAAAGATACATAAAATTTGGTATCAAAGAGTTCAAGTCTGAGCAATGGCTACAACAATGGAAATCATGAGCTCAATGCGTGATGTATTGCAGGAGATTAAAGTGCTGGCATTGAAGGCAATCGAAGTAAACTGCCATTTTATGGAAAGCCTGGGCAAGATTCAAATAAACATTAGAGAAGGGGAATTTGATGATGAGAAAATATCAAATCCGGATAAAATTGACTTCTTTTTTCTGATAAAATATCAAACACGATTTTGGAATCCTGGTTGAATTGTATATTGTCTTATACTTCAATCATGAAGGCTAGTCGATTTTAAGGAAGGTGGAATGATACGTACATATTATATGACAGAATATTAAGTTTATTACAGTTGGTTATTAGAAGTTATTAATGATTATCGAGAGTTATTATCAGTTGTTTCTATTATATGTGTGTGTGTGTTTGTGTGTGTCGATGTTGTATGGCTTGTCAGATTGAAGAGTTCAAACTAGCTTTCTTCTTTAGAAGAATTAGAAACTAGGTTCCCCTCAAAATGAACCTACAAGAGCTTGCCACACACCAACCAGGGGCACACACCGCCAGCAGGCGAAGAGGGCTTTCTTCCCTTTTCTTATTTTATTCTATATTTGAGAAGATACGTAACAATCCATCTCTCAAGTCAACCAACAACACTAACAACAAGCCATAACCCTAATCCAAAACCCTAACCCTAATCCAATACGGAACAACAACAATCAAAGCACCAACAACAAGCCATAGCCTTAATAAGAGTGGTTTCAATACAGAACAACAATCAAAGCACTCAATTGCCTAAACTTAATGAAACCCCAAGTCCAATCCAAAACCAGCAACGACTGCTATCTACACAACATATGCACGATCCACCCAACTGTGAAACCAGGGATCCTGCAATTAAACCCTAACCCTAATCCAATAATACCGAAAAATTTATACAGAAACAACACAAGGGAACAATGATATTACGAAATTACCTTGGTGATGACGCGATAAGAGATGTAAGCTTGGACGCCATTGCCCAACTTCACAGGATCAGTCACCGAAACTGATAGAAATGGCTGTGCAGATGGAGATCTAGGGCTTTGCGACGACCCCGATAGACTTCTCTGCTGCAATACATACATATATATACATATATATATATATATATAAATGTTTACATGAACAGAATCAAACTGATTTTATGAACGGTGTGTGCATGCAGTGTAATTGCAGAGGAGGAAATGAAGATGGTGGCAGATTTGTAATTACCGTGGTAATCATGGCCTTTTCAGGGATTGGGGTTGAGGCGAAGAGAGAACAGAGAACTTCACGATCGAAGCAGAGCGACGGAAGGAGGAAGACGCCTGTTTGAGAGCGAGAGAGGTGATGAATTATTGTTTTTCTGCGATGCGCCGGGGTGTGCAGTACGCTGTTCCGGCAACAACCGCGAGTTTTCCCGAGAGAGATTGCTTGAGTGCGACACTTAATCCTGCGCCGACACGCTAAGTTGCGCAGCCGTTTCTCAAATGGGAGAGTAGTTCGCACCGGGAAAACTGTTTTTTTGACCGATAGTAGCATACGATATCATGCTTTGAGGTGACAAGTAACGGAGTAAAATGATGTGAGAGGGAGTTTTCTCTACCGTTTAAAGTATTACTTTTATATACATACAGAACCGATCCTGTATGAATATTCTTATGCTCTTATCGTAGGAATATTTTGATTGGGAGATGAATTTTTTAAAAAGGGACCGTTGAATTAGATAATCTTTATATATATGTCATGTTTGCCAAAAGTCAAAAATCACAGTGATCCAACAATTTCATTTAAACAATTTTGACAGCATCCAACAGTAAATACTGTTAAAGCGTTTCACGAACTGTATTTTGAAAATCAATTATCGGATTACTGTGACTTTTGGGCATATATAACATTCATAAGAATATTATCTAATTCAATAGTCGATTTTTCAAAATATCATTCATATAGCTTCAAGAGAGGACGTTCTTACGATAACGAGCATAAAAACATCCTGACAGGATCGCTTATATATATATATATATATATATATATATATAGCAAGGATATAATGGGCGACCCCGCGACTGCCCCAATCCACAAGCCAACGTGAGAGAACGGCCCGGATTGCTCTCAATTCCCAATGCCTCATAAAATTGTCGGATGATTGCTTATTTATGAAAATATTAGTTTTGGAAATAACTTTGATTTGGTTTTAAGTAATTTTGCAAAATCTTTACCATTCACTCACACTATTGCTAGCCATAGTGTCGTGCAACAGTTATCCCGCTCAACACCTCTCCCAAATCACATTATGACACGTATCAAGCATGAAAAAAATCACCTAAACTAAAGGCCTGTTTGGAAATTTTGAAAACTGAGTCTGACCAGTTCTGATCTCGTTCTGTTATATGATTTTTATGTAAACCAGTTTACAGTTAGTTTAAAAAAAACTGTGTTTATGCCTTTTTTTCTGGACATAATTGAATTGATTTACAAAAAAAAATACATTTACCAAACAGTACTAAATAAAAACCAGACAGATTTATCCTCGACTGGCCAGGTTCATAAGTTTGCCAAACACCCCCTAAGGAACTGTGTCCAACCGCTATAACATTCCACACAGCTTGAAATGTTGGGATTAATACCTAATCTCAGGTTCATAAGTTTGCCAAACACCCCCTAAGGAACTGTGTTTATGCCTTATTTTCGAGGGTACTAAGTGAGTTTCTGAAATGGGGCCCTACTATATATTGATATTTTAACATAACAAAAATAAATTTTCATCAATATGAAAATTTTGCTAACTATATCCTATACCTCTGGAATGGTCTAAATTGATTATCACTCCATCTCTTAGGGTCCGCTTGCAGGAGCTTTTCTTAAAACCAATTTTCAGAATTAAACTTCCACTTGATTTGCGAGATGAGCTGACAATCAATTGTAGACAACTTAAGTAGTGATATGAGGATTGGAAAATTTTTCATACCACAAGTTATTGCAATAACAATTAAGAGCCTCCAACTTTCACCACAATCACTTCTAGTATAAAATTTTTAATATTTGAAAATGTAATTTGAACATAATTCTAAATAGATATGTGAGGAGATAATTCTCCAAAAGTGATTTTATACACTCTGTATTTTAGAAACCGACCGTCAGATGACTTTGATTTTTGGCATGCATGTCATACATAGGAAGAATATTCAATTCAACGGGCGTTTTTTCAAAATATCCATCATACATTGGCTAAAAAGCCGAGACCTCGAATAAGGAAGAATTATAAGAAAATTACTAGGTAGTTCATGAGTTATTTAGGCACATAGAAAGTAGCATACATTCACACTATAGTGGTTAAGCAGTTGAAGTATGAAGCAGTAGGAATGAAGGAGTAACTAGAGGAGCATTGGCAGTATTTTAACCATTAATCCTTTGAATCTCGATTTTCCAACTATAAATTTTGAATATTGGATTAATTTTTTTGGGACATATAGCATTTTTCCAAGCAAAATAACCATGTTGCGAGCCTCCATTGATGCCGGCAGCTGGCTTTATGATATGAAAAGAATTAAAATAAAATTTTGTAGTTTAAAAAAAAAAAAAATCAAGTGTAAGCTTAGAAACAAACAAAGATTTCATACTGTCATTCATCATCAGAGGTGCTAATATTAAGTGTACCTGATGTGATGTAAGATGCATCAGCTGGGTGACCTCTTCTAGAACCACTATCAAAACATAGTTTGGGAAACTGATCTTTTGATTAGATACCCTTCTTATGTATGACATGTCTACCAAAAATCACAATGATCCAACAATTGATTTTTGAAAAATGTAACTTTGAAAAACTGTGATGCAATCAAAACCCTGACAATGTTTGTGAAGTGTTAGTTTGGAAAATAACTTTTCATTATAATAACAAATTTTTTAGTTAATGTAGAATAGATATTTTGAAAAACCGGCCGTTGGATTGAATATTCTTACTATGTATGACATGCGTATCAAAAATCAAAGTAATCTGACAGTCGGTATCTAAAATACAAAGTGTGAAAAACAATCCAATTGCCGGTTTTTCAAAATATCCATCCTAAATTAACTAAAAAGCCTTACGTGACAACATCCTCATATGAAAAGGACTCATAAACTATGTATTAGGTGAGTATTTATTTTTCATGCGTTTTATATTTTATACATAAATTTACTCATGCCCGTAGCGAAATTGTCCTCTCCATATATATATTTACAATATGAAATTTAGTGGTATATTAAATATCCAATAAGGTTTAGTGTCGACCATCAGGGGATGGCTAGCAGGCAAGCGATTTGGGCCACCAAAATTTTGCTAAATATTAGGTTTCCCAATGACCCTTATTTTCTTGGCAACCAACCAAATAAAAATCAATTAAGGGACCGATGTCATTAGCTTTTCTTAAAATCAATTTTATAGCTCAAAATTCTGCTTGATCTAAGGGCTCATTCGTGTTAAATGTTTATAAAATCACTTCTGGATAATTATCTCCTCACATATATCTTTAGAATTATGTTCAAATTATGCACTCATATATAAAAAAATTTATATTATAAGTGATTGTAGTGAAAGTTAGAGACTCTTAATTGTTACCGCAATAACTTTTGGTATGATAAAATTTCCAACCCTTGTATCACTACTTAAGTTGCCTACAATTGATTGTGATCCCATCTCGTAAATCAAGTAGAAGTTTAATTTCAAAATTTGATTTTAAGAAAAGCTCCTGCAAGTGGGCCCTAAGAGATGGAGTGATAATCAATTTTAGATCACTCCAGAGATAATAGGATGGTTGGCAAATTTTTCATATTGATGTGAATTTATTTTTATTATGCTGAAATGTCAATATATAGTAGGCCCCATTTAAAAAACTCAATTCATGACGGTCCTAATATTTGTTCAACATAAATATCTGTTATATTGATTTTTTTTTTTAAAGAATTAAATTAAATATCAGTCCAGTTTAAACGTTGGAATTAATACTTAATCATGTACAAATTAGTAGGCTAAAAGAACAATTTTACGAGAACTGTTGCAAGCCATGTGGAATGTCGCAACTTGCAAGCCATGTGGGATGTCATAATTTCGGTTATATCTATTTTCATGCTTGACGCATGTCATAATGTGATTTGGGAGAGGTGTTGAGTGGGACAACTGTTGCAAGCCCAAAGAGGTAACGTGACTAGCAATAGTGAGTGAATGCTAATGATTTTGCAAAATCACTTATAAGTTAAAACCAAATCAAAATAATTTACAAAAATAATATTTTTATATATAAGCAATCATAGACAATTTTCTGCAATCATCGACAATATTCTGAATCATTGGAATGGAGAGCAATCAGGGCCGTTCTTTGGCTTGTGGATTGGGGCAATCGCTCATGAGCGACGTCACCCATTAGATCCGGGCTGGGTTATATATATATTTACTCCTTATAGACTGAGCTAGGAATTTACGGGGGGTTTTCACCTCAAAGGGACAATCATTTCAACGCAGAAAAATGACAGTGCATATAATATATTATTTTTATTCATTACTTATATTAAAATGGGTGTATTGATTCGAATATATAGTTATTAAATGTTTGCAAGACATACAAACGTTATGTTAAGAGTATGTGTGACTTAGGAGCATGCATGTGTTTTTATTTTTTATTTTATTTTAGCACTAGGCTTGAGCCAATTAATGACCCTCACTCTATGTTAACTACTATCAACTTTCAATAAAAAATTATATATATATATATATATATATATATATATATATATATATATACACCACAGATTTCTTTCTGTTTTTTTTTCCCTTAGAATTCTAACTCACCCACATAGGAATAAGACCCTAGCCTTATCTCTAATGATTGAGTAAGGAGGATAGTTGGATCCAACCAAAAAAAAAAAAAAAGAAATTTATAACATTATTAATTTTCAATAGTCGAATGTGTCTTGCTCATATATATCACTTGCGTTAATAATTTCTTTATCGCATTAATAAAGAAACAATGATACTCCCTTCGTCCTATAAATGAAAAATGTTCTTACGAGGATACTTCATTTTAACTAAAATCAGTTAAGACCATTGAGCCATCGGATTGAAATCTAGAGATGAATCATGCATTAAGTTAATGCAGATCAAAGGGCTTATGTTCTTAACTGATTTTAGTTAAAATGATGTATAACTGATAAGATCAGGACTCCCTATAAAGATAGACATTCTTTCTCTTTTTGGCTGTCCTAAAATAATAGTTTATTTTGAAAAATCAAATTATATTTCTTTTAACTTTCCCATATTACATTTTTTTATTCCAATAATGTCTTGACATGACACTAAATGCAATTGTAAAAAAATGATAGTTTTGGAAATAAAAGGTAAAAAAGATCACAAATCAATGCATTAATGAGTTTTCTTAATATGTGTGTTTTTTGGAAGAAGTCTATTTTTATATGACGGTGGGAGTAACTTTTTAAGAAAAAAACCGAAAAGCCATGGTGAGTTGTTGAAGTTAATGAAGGAAACTGCATGTTGTTAGCAATGGTGCACGAAGAGTACTGCATCTGGTAGTAACTCTAATGCTCCGTTTGGTAGGAGGGATGGAAAAGTGGAAGGAAGGAAAATAGGAGGGATGGGCTTTCCTTCCTCAGGGGAGGGAAACCATTTTTCCTTCCTGTGTGTTTGGTATGATGGATGAAAAAGTGGTTTCCTTCCTTCCATGTGTTTGGTAAACAAGGGGGAGGGAAATGATATATTGTATTGAATTACAATTTTATCCTCTCATATTCAAATATATTTTAAATGCTTTTAATAATTTATAAAAATATTAAAAATAATTTGGAAGCCTTCACGTGTGCGCGCGCAAATGTGTGTGTGTGTATATATATATAAAATAGTGGGCGTGGGCATATATGTATAGGTGCTTGCTTGGAGAATAAAGGGGGGCAATTGTGGGTTTTCAAAATGTTTAAAGGGCAAAAAAGTCATATCACCCCATAAAACATAAATCCCTCCACTTTTCCGCCCAACTTTGGGCGGATGAGAAGAGGCTCAAAATCCCTCCCCTTTTCCTTCCACATTTCCCTCCCCTTTTCCCTTCCCCCCATACCAAACACACCCAAATTTACACTTCCCTCCACTTTTCCCTCCTCCCCTTTCCCTCCTCCCACTTTTCCCTCCTACCAAACACAGCATAAAAGAAAAGGAAAATGAAAACAATATAGGAAATCGATAAAGATTATTTAACTCTCTAATTTTAATTAATTAAAATGTGTTTCTAACATATTACTTTGGACTCAATAGCGATGGGAAGAATATAGATCGAATTTGGATTGATTTTATCTAAAACTCAAAATAACATTTGATATAAAAGAAAATGTTATAATAATCACTTCTAAATAACTTAGGGCTGATGGAATGATTTGCCAAAATCGACATTTTAACTTTTATCATAATTACTTATAGTATGAAAAATTTTGATACATAAAAATATAATTTAAACGAAACCTCCGGAAATAATTTTAGTCCGAACTTATCTAAATGGTAAGCTTATTATATAGTAATCGAATGCACTAAATTGTCGGTTCACTTTTTATCTCCAAATTGAGGGCAAAATAAAAAGAAAAGTTTCCTTAGACCACATCAATGGGGCCATTTGCGCCATTTGGCGGTGCTTTGGCCAAAAAGTACTTTTTGACAAAGCACATTTTTTTACAAAAATAGTACATTTTTGCGTGTGTAGTTAGCCTAACATAAAAATTGTATTAAATTGAAGAATATCTAATCTGTCATTTTAGGAAGTTGAAAATTGTTGAGTTTAAAAATCTTGATAATTTGTCTAATATATATATATATATATATATATATATATATATATATATATATTCCTGATATTATTTAACTCAAATCAGCTAAGAACACAAGTCATTGGATTCTCATTCACTTAATACATGAATCATCTCAAGATTCATATCCAATGGTTCATGGTTATAAGCTGATTTTAGTTAAAATGAGGCATCCTCATAAGAACATTGTTCTATATATATATAAGGATTGATTCATGTTTTGTACATAAAGTTTGATGTAGAAACTAAAGAGGTTGAGAGTTCTTATGCTTCAATCCTTATTATTGATTGTAAATTTAATATTTCTCACATTTTGAAACTTATGTAACTTGGTGAATTAGGTAAATTTAGTCGTAATGTGTGTATTTAACTATTGTTTTATTTTGTTGTGATTGTTCTTATATGACATAAAACATATAAACCTATATTAATCTCCTAATTTCAATTATCAATGCACTTAAATAGAGGTTCGAATAATAATAAGAATAAAAAAAAAAAAAAAAAAAGAAGAAGAAGAAGAAGAAGATAGGGGTTAAATAAAAAAATAAAAAACACAAGGTGGAAATAAAAATGTTAAAACATAAATTAAGAGAGAGATAAAAAGATTTCAAAAGGCACAAATCTAAAATTATTAAAAAATTTATAATTTTAAATTTAAAATAAAAAATAAAAAATTGAATGGGGTCAACTGACCCCCTCCCTCCATCCTGAGGGTGAGCCTCATCTTATACGAGATGGATCCCACTATCCTCATATGAGAGATACAATATACTAATGGTAAAAAATATTATTCATGTGTTTGCGTTCAAGATGCATTTGTACTCCCTCCGTCCCACAAAGATAGACTTTCTTTCTTTTTTTGGCTGTTCCAAAATGATAGTCTAGTTTGAAAAGTCAAATTATATATATTTTTTAATTTTCTTATATTACCCTTTATTATTCTAAGAATGCTTTAGTATCACATCACATGCAATTGTAGAAGAATGATAATTTTAGAAAGAAAAGGTAAAAAAAGATCACAAATCAATGCATTAATGAATTTTCTTAATATGCGTACTGTTTTTGAAAGAGGCCTATTTTTTATAGAATGGATGGAGTAATTAATTTCATAACTAACGGGTAGCATGCATATTGCACATACAAAATCTGATCAAGACATGCATTTATTTATAATTTTGTTTATTTTCTTTTCTTTTGTATATGGTAGGATTTGAAACCATATCATCCACTCTATAATAGAACAGGTTATTAATAGGTCAAAACTCAAAGTTTAATTGTTTAAAGGGTTAGAATATTTAAAATAACGGGCAGGTTCAATGAAATCTATTTTTGAAACAAATTTCAATGAAGCCATACTAATTTTTTTTCCTGTAAGAATTGTATTTTATACAACTCACTCACCGTTGGGTTGAATATATAGCATTTTATTTGCATATGATGCATGTCAAATATCATATTGATCAAACAATAGTAGTCATTCGATCTATAAATTTAAAAATTCATATTAATAGATGGAGTAGCTACTAATATCATAAAGTAGTTAGAAATTTCTTAAGGGTCATTTGAAAATTTTGAGAATTGGATCACGGCAAGTCTAGTCTCCTATCATTATAACTAGTTTGAAAAAAAAAAAGAAGAAGTTGTATTAATGTTTTATTTTCTATACATGATTGGACAGAATCACACAAAAAAGAACTTATCAAACAAATAAATTGGTTCGACTCACATTCAATTAATCAAGTTTGAAGGTTTTATATTTGGTTAATAATCCCACATTATATGGAGGGATAGGTTTGAATTACATATTATTTTTACCCATGGTTTGATACATGGATTACAAAACTTAACCTATGACATGTTTCACTTATAAATATAATGCATATATACTAAAAAAATCACATTAATCCAACAGTCATTTTCCAAAAAACGCGACAGTTTTTTATAGCTGAAAAACAACAAAAAATTGTCACAGATAATTTTTTATTTTTATTTTTATATAAATTCACCCTTTGATTAATGTAATTTTTTACATGCATAATATGTATAGGCTGAATATCTAATCCAGTAGTTAATTTTCTAAAAATTTATGTTTCACATTAGGTTTTATATCTCATATATCAAACTACGAGAACAAATAATGTCACACTCAAATTGCTTTTGGCATCTCCCGATAGAGCTTGGTTTCGCTGCTTGTCATGTATGGTGCGGATTTTTTTTTATTTGGCCTTTTGGCCAACGTAAATCAGGTGTTTTGAAAAACTGATCGTTGGATTGAATATTATTCCTATGTACCACAGGCATGCCAAAAATCACAGTGATCTGACGGTCGATTTATGAGATACAGACTGTGGAAATTTTAATAGTTTTTTATACTGTATACAAACTGTTAAAATTTTCCATAGCCTGTATCTCATAAATCGACCGTTAGATCACTGTGATTTTTGGCATGCCTGTAGTACATAAGAATAATATTCAATCCAACGGTCAGTTTTTCAAAACACCTGATTTATTTTGACCAAAAGACCAAATAAAAAAAAATCCGCACCATACATGACAAGCAGCCAAACCGCACCCGGCATGATACAGATACATATTATATAAGGCGAGAGATAATAATATATCCTAGTATCAAAACAAATTCAATTACATAAGAATTCAAATAGTAGACTGATGACTCAATTTAATTGCGCCACGGCACCCTTATTATATGACGTGGCGCAATATAAGCGGGCAAAAGTAATATAAATATATTATTTCAACATTGATTGAAACTAGAGAGAAGCAACCGCAGAAGAAGCCGTATCGACCTCTTCGCGGATAAGTAGGGAATGGGATTGTGATGTTTTCTTGTTTGTGGGACCCACTACAAGGAAGAAGAGCATCGACTCGTCAGAAATAAGGGCGACTGCGACTCAGTGTACCCCACATCAGCACTTGCAGCAGCTCCCATTACTGTCAGCGACTCCCCGCCACGTCACTCCACCACCCCCCTTCTTTCTCTCTCTCTCTCTCAAACACACGCCCAACACGGCACACACTACTACTCTCTCTAAGAATTGTCTAGCTTGCTCATGAATAAGTGACTAACTCTACACATAATGGAACCAAACGGCGTCTTGAATTTCCGTCACCGGCGATCGCCCTCCTCTGACCGATTCCTTGGCGTCTTCTCTCAACCTGAGATTACAACCGGTGGTGGTAGCTCAGTTGCTGTTGCAGGCGATGAGCTCAACGAGGACGAAGTATTCTGGACCGGCGATTTCACAGAACCAAACCGCCGGTCTAAGTCTCCGACATTCGCTGGTAACGGGAACCGTCACCGATTGGGGTTCCGGGAGTCGGAGAATTTTGGCATCCTTGCCGTTTTATCGGAAGACGAACAAAAGAGGAATATTCGGAACTCTCCTGTCTTGTATAGAAAACCATCAATTTCATCATCGTCTTCGTCATCGAGGATGATTCCGGCGATACCGAGACCTCCACAAAACGCTCAGGAGAGAGAGTTTTCGCATGTTACGCAATCGATGCCGACTAGAAAGTTCCATCAGTCAGCCCCGGTGAAGGTTCCGGTGCTGCCGAAGGCGATGGCGAAAGCTAATGCAAAGAAAGAGGAGCTTATTGAATTGGACGATGATGACGATGGAGAGGACGAGATGCTGCCGCCTCACGAGATTGTTGCTAGAGGTTCGGCGATGTCGCCGAAGACGACGTTTTCGGTGCTTGAAGGCGTTGGGAGGACATTGAAGGGGAGAGATCTGCGTCAGGTTCGCAATGCCGTGTGGCGGAAAACAGGTTTTCTTGATTGATTGAGTTTGTTTTGGGCTGGAAACGGTTTTTTTTTTTTGGGTAGCTTTTACAGTCTTGATAGAAAGAGCTTGGTTTTGGTTTTGTTTTTTTTGTTTTTTTGTTTTTTTTTTGGGGTTAATGTGAAAGTGATGTGGCAAATATCAAATATAGAGAGACTTGATCGGGGATTACTGAGAAATCATTGTTCTGAGTTGTTGTATGTGGTGAATACAATTTGGAAAATGAAGACTAGAACTTGAGTTATATATATCTGGGCTTAATCGATATGATTGGAATAGAAAGCACTATCAGATTATTTTTGTTACTGTATGATTTTTTTTTTTCTTCCATTCTTGCTATTATTAATCTTTCCAAACGGATAAAATGTCTGAGCATATTGTTTTATGGTTTATTCAATTTTTAAGGCAGGAGATGAGACTCATCCAATTCAGTTGTTCTTCAAAATCATGTGATGTATCCTTCATGCAAATGCCACTACGAATTGAAAATTATGCATACATTTATACATGTATATGTACCTTATTACAACATGATTTAAGTAGTTGGTTTGACGGAGTTTCCAATTCACATGTTGGTTAATTCAATAGTCTGGTGAGCAGGTTGAAATTCTTATTTGAATAAATTTATATACTCTGCTTGTATTACTGATTTGCCGTTTCTAATTTATGGTATAACATGCAGTCTGAAAGCACAATCAAACTTGATATCTGGTGTAAATTATCCTGATAAGGAGTGGTAGTTTGATGAGTTGACAAGGTGTAATCTTGAACTTGAAATTTAGAACAGGGCAGCCATGGAAAAGTAGCATACTCTGTATTGTTATCTGTAAGAGCTATTTTACATCAACCAAGTGGTTTTTGGACTATCCTCATTGTCTGTTTGACTGTTTCTTTAGTAGTGTGCATGGTGATAATGTGGAGTTTGTTGAAAGAGGTGACTGCAATGTAGTGGGAAATTGATGATATTACATTTCTTACTGCTACTGTCCACACTGCTGCCACTTCATGGTGGTGGTTCTATGTTCTTCACTGTCAGCTGCTTCATATTGATAAGCCAAATATTTAGAACCTGAACTTACTAAGCCCTTGCTAGTGATTTCATAAATGCCTGCTTAATCTGGAACTGAGCTTTTTATCCAGTCAATGATGAGACAGATTAGGAAAAACAAAGAAAATTGTTTTTACATGAGGAAACCTGCAGTTTTGATGACATGTATGGATCCACCGCTGTCAAATTTTTTGTTGAAGCTGAAAGGCTGATTTCAGGTCAGAAACACTATAAAATTAGTTTAAATTTATCTGCTGGTGTTGTTTTCATTTATGCACAGATATTCATAGCACTACAGTGTACACTGACATTGATGTTCCTGCCTTTGTGGTTTATGTTTGGAAAGACAAACTATGGGGTGAATAGAACAAAAGTGTGATGAAGATTAAGTTTTGGCAGAAATTTGGATGATTTGATATAAACTGAGGATAATATTTTTGATTGTGTTAATTCTATGGATGGCAATGGGCCCACAAAATGCAACCTCATCCTGAACCTATGTAGGCTTAAGCACCGGCATCTAGAAAATTTGTATAGTTTTGCACAGTTTGCCTGGGTTGTCCTAAAGTTGGTCAGGTTTTGATCATCTTCAATTTGGCGCATCTGACCTAAGAAAATTTGGATAGTTCTGCACAGTTTTCCAGGGTTGTCCTAAAATTGGTCAGGTTTGGATCATCTTCAATTTCGCACATCTGACCTATATCTAATCCTAAGCTCAGTCTGGATGATAGGGTATAGGGTAAATTAAAACAATTCTTTTTCAGCACATAATAAAGGGGCAATTACAAACCTTTCTGCCCTCGTATCATTCAGTTGGTAAGAGCAGTCACCCTAGTGGGCAGTTTAGTTTTGAGTTCATGGTGAAAGTGAATGAAGTGTCAGGTGTTACTTCTGAATTCTGATAGGTTGAGTTGAATGAGGCATGTTAATGGGTGCCAAGAGCAGCATTGTGGTTCTCTTTTAATCTTTTCATTGTTGTCTCCAGTTTTTTGCTGCTGGATACTGTAAAGGTAAACAGGTATGCCTCCCTATTATGCTACATGTACTGGGTAGCTTATACTTGGAAAAATAATGAAACTTTGCTTTATCATCTTGTTGAATGTTTTCAGGACATAGTGACATTATACTTGAATAATCATTGTAAGGAGCATATGGTATCATTGTAAGGAGCATATGGTATTTGCTGGAAGGGATTATGGTATTGGCTGGAAGGGATTGAAAGCTTAAAAAGGCTGTGAAGTACCTTCAACATTCGAGTACCTTTTAGGGAAAATGAATGTCAATGTAGATTGTCATTATAAATTGCTTTGTGATGTTATGGCTATTCTTCAGGTGCTTAATTTGTTGGTTATATGTGGTTTTTATAGATAGAGTGGCAATTTGTTATGCGTGTTTTATTGGAAAAGGATATGTTCTTGAACTCGTCATTTTGATGTGAAGAGGTAGCTAAGTGCCGTGCAATGGGAAGAATGCAAGCGTCAAGAGAAAAGATTTTACAAACACATATTTCACACTCCTTGAGGAAAGTAGGAACTGCATCTAGGGTTTCGAGAAGGAGGTTGATCTTTGCTGAAGTTTCACAGTGGCCATTGGTAAATTGGTTGCAGCAAGTTACAAACTCTGGCTCCGCATTGGAGACAATTTCCGTGTCATCTTAATATCTAGGCTTGATAGTTGTTTTTTTTGAAGACCCATAGGTTGATATGCGAATTCTTGAGAAAGTAGTGAGGAGAGTATGAATGATATGAGAGTTGTCAAAAAGCAATCAATTGGAGTCAAAATTTAAATTGTCATTGGAATTAAACTCAAGACTGTTGGAGAAAATGTGGATGTTGGCCAACAGAAGAGAGTTAGCAGCTTGCTTTTTTTGATGTTTGATTTTAACTTGGTTTATATATGACATAATGCTAGCATGTTTCCTCTATTCTAGTTGAAAATTGGACCTACCACATAAGAGCAAATAACATTGGCAGTTTAGGTTTGTTATTATTATTATTTTTATATTATATTATTCTTAATCATAGACCCAAAGTATTGCAGTGAAGAAATATATTTAGATTTGCTTATTCGAAAAAAAAAAAAAAAAGGGAAGAAAGAAAGAAATACATTTAGATTCTTTCATTTCTTGTGTTGTTGCATATCGGAGTCTGTTACTTGGATGCACAAAGTATGTTAATAGTTTCCACTTTCTAGTAGAGGCTAGCCAAATTTTGATTAGTGCATGAAAAGCTTGAACTTGGCCCTATTTAGCCATATTTTTGTGTTTGGTGCTGAGTTTTCTCTCCCAAACTGAGTTTGTCTGCTAAAGAAGCCAGGCTTGGCTTGATTGTGCTCATGAATGGATGTATTGATGCAAGTATATGTCAAAAGTATGTGGAAAATGCTTGATCAGTTCTGATGGAGTTTTACCTGGTATAAATGTTGGCCCACAGGTTTCTTTCTAATTTATTTATTTTTTCTATTCGCAAAAAAGGTCCCAAGAAGAAAAGAGAACATTGATTCATCTCCAAGTGTTGTAAGAAAGTATCAAAATCCATGAAATCTCTCTAGTGTTTTAGGGTTTTCTAAAAGATATTTTTTAAAACTCTAAACTCACTGTCCGAATATGAAAGGACTCCTGCTTGAGATCTTCACTTCTGTGTTCTTTCAATTGAATTATCTTAGAGAAACATCTTCCTTTGAAATGTTAGATAATCTGTTTTTCATATTATGTAAATGTTGCAGCTTGCCTGCTTTTTGTTTGTTGCGGTTTAATTCCTTTCTTTCTCTCTTTTTGTTTTTGTTTTGTTTATTGCAAATTGTTTTTGCTATGAGGTTGTGAAGAATAGGGAAAAAGGAAGGGAGGGACAGAGGGCCGCAATTCTCATTGGCTAAAGAAGGGACTAGTTCTGAGTGACCAAAAGGATGAAACAAAATGGCAGTAAGATATATCCCTGGTTGGTATTGCGCAGGGAGATTTAGGGGCTGTTTGGCAAACTTAAAAATCTGGCCAGTTCATGATACGTTTACCTGGTTTTTATTCCGTACTGTTTGGTAAGTGCATTTTTTCTACAAATCAGTTCAATCTTGTCCAGAATATAAGGCATAAACACAATTTTTTTTCAAATCAACTGAAAGCCGGTTTACATAAAAACCATATAGCAGAAAGATATCAGAACTGGCCAGAATTAGTTTTCAAGGTTACCAAACAGGCCCTTAAGGTCCGTTTGAATAAGTTACCAAACACAATTTTAGATATTGATAGGTACTTTGAAAATTTTGGTTATAAAAGCCTATCAAGTTTTTTTATTTTTTTATTTCAAGAATTGAAAAATAGTAAATGGAAGTTTTTCCATTAATACTCATTTGTTAATATTAGAAAATATTAGTATAGGATTAGGATAAAATTCATTTATTAATATTAGGGAGAACATATCTTTGATAAATACATAGTAGACTTTTTAATTTTTCCCGGCTAACATTGTGTTTGGATTAAGAGAGTTGGAGATAAGAGAGGAAAAAGCTTTAAAGTTAATCTTCATTTCTCTTGTTTGGTTTTCTAAATTGGAAGAGAAATGAATGGAAGAGTGGGAAGAAAGTAGATTTTTTTTTTTTTTTATTATCTCTAGATTAGGGAGAAAAAAATGAGAAAGAAGAGGGATTTATTTTTTTATCCATACATTAATATTAGAAGAGTTCCATACATTAATATTAAAAGAGTATGTTATTCTCTCTCTTATCTTAACGAGATTCTCTTATCGTCTCTCAAATTCTTTCAATCCAAACATAGTGTCACTCTACATATGTTATTTTTATTTTCATATTATCTGAATCAATTGACTAGTTAGTTTCACCTAATTATATACCACCTGCTTTAAAGAGAAAATTTTGAAATTTTTGCACATAGTAGTACTATTTATTAATGTTGGGTAGGTTAGATGTAAAATTAAGATTTAATCATTCATTCAAAAGAAAAAAGGAGAAAAATAATTGAATTAAATTGCCAATTTGTGTTCCTAGGCTTTCATCAAACAAACTCCAAATGATTTTTCCTCATGTACCTTACTTTTAATCATATCTTTCTACGAGGTCAAACAATTGGAGTGAAAATGAATAATGAATGCTTACCTAAAATAAAACTTATTTAATTAATTAAATTCAACAAACAAAATGACCTTAAGCAACCAAGTTTCAGCGCATTATATTTATAGAAATTCATGTGGTGGAAAATAAATTGCTTTTGCTGAAAAATGTACTATTTTGATTTATCATTATTTGATCACAAATTTTTTATGATTTTTTTATTAAAAATAACTATAAATTTATTTATTTACAAATCAATATTTAAAAGATTAAAATATCATTAATTTAATTTTTAAAATTTCCAATTAAAAAGACATTAAAATACTACAATTCTGTCATTATCAATAAATATCAATGTCAGGTCCTTGTTCCACAACTGGTGACCTAATAGTAAGTGGCATCTACCCAAAGGAGAAAAGAGGGTAAAATTAAAATCACCCAAAGGACGTTGCTTTACATTTCATTTTGTCTTGGAAAATAGGAAAATAAAGAAAGAAAAATATTGAAAATTGTAAAAACTTAATTTCTATTTTAATTTTAAAAATCATTTCCTTTTCATTTCTTTCATTCACCTCATTCGAGTATCCAACACCTCAAAAAAAATAAAAATAAAAAATAAAATAAAAAAGAAATAAAAAAAAAAAAAGAGGAAAAGAAAAGAGTAAAATGAGAAACACATTTTAATTAAGATTGGCAAGTCAGACAAATGAATATGCCTCAAGAATTTGAGTTCATGAAGAGAAATATCCTTCTCCTTCACACATCTAATTGAATCATCATACTTGCCAAACATTTTTTAAATGCACATATATATGTATATGTATATGTATGGATGTATTGAAAAAAATAAAACAATTAATCATATTATTATATAATTCTTAGAAAACCCCTACACAAAATTTATAAACACAAATCAACAGAAACCAAAGAAGAGCATTAAGTGTCCCCCCACCTTGTATTGAGACATTTCATAATGCATTATTGGACTTGAAAAAAACCCATTAATTGAAACAACCATTGATGACATAGTTTGAGAACTATGTATCTTGGAATTCAAAAAAATGGGAAAAATTACAAATCCAAAGATAGAAAAAGAGATACCTCATAAAGAAAATAAAGGTGGGGAAGAGAAGGAACTCAAAAGGAAAACCCTAGAGAGAACCATAGTTGATATAGCGCAGTTATGACTCAAAACGCTTCCATTGTTGTGGAAGGCGATCTTAAGGACTGCGCCTTGTATATACCCATTTATGATAAAGAAAAGTAAAAAAAATTTGATACCCAGAAAAACCCAGAAATTTTTCGTGCCCTAAAAACTGCAGAAATGAGAGATTTAGATGAGAGGAAGAAATCAGAAACCCTAGGTATTGTGGAGGCTGAGAGTGGTGATTGGGATAAATGATTCTATATATAGAATGTCTTATTTAGTTGAATGACTGGTTTACCCTTTGGTAATTTAGTGAATAACGTTTGTGTCCATGATAGCTGGGCTATAAGGTGTATGTTTGTGGGTTTAACCAAAACTTTAGTTGGGTTGGGGCTACTATTGGCCCAGAATGAGGTCCTTTTGTCTTTTTCTTTTTGCTCTGTTTTTTTTAACCCCCACAATAGAACCATTCCTTATCCAAACTCCTCTAATACTAAAAAAAAATGGATATGAATACACTTTTATGTATTCAAATTCAAAAACTTCTCTCTAAAAATGAGAATATGTATCACTAGGCCAACAATTGACAGGTGCTTTGTTGTAAATATTACATGCATACATTAAATAATAAGGCAGTGCTATTTCACCTACCTATTTCATCTATGTATTTATACCCACCTTAGTTGCCATATGATCCAATAGTCCCTTTTCAAAATTCAGATTGTAAGAAATTATGACAGTTTATACCTTTGAATATTATCACAACTTTTTAGAAGTGACATTTTTTAAAACCCAACTCTTGAATGATTGTGATTTTTAGCATACATAATACGCACTATTAGAGTATATAATTCAACAGCCAGTTTTTCAAAATATCAATCCCACTGTCCACAATAGCTCTACTTTAACTAAACTTAAGACATCCTTACAGGATCACATTTGTATGTATGTGTATATGTATATACATATACAATTTTGCTACTATCCGTCGACCGAATATCACATCCATCCGGTCACTAAGCTAACAACCGTTGGATGATTTTAACGGCCCAGATGAAAGCAGCTTTACATGAATTTCTAAAAAAAGTTCCCTTTTTCACTCTTCCCTTCACGATTTCTCTTATCTCTCTTCTCCCAAAAATTGAAGCAGCTTCTCTCTCCTCTCCCAACCTGTAAATCAGCAACAGAGACAAATTGTATAGAACATGAGTTTCCATTGCATTACAATCCATTGGATAACCAGACATCAAAATTAGGGATGGCAATGGGGCGGGGCGGGGCGGGGCGGGTTTTCCACTCTTTTGTCCCTGTCCCTACTTATAAAATTACACCTCATTTCTGCTCCGTACCCTGGCGGGGAATATAATTCTATCCCCATCCCCGTCCCCGTCCTGCCATTAATTTCAATAACAAATTTAAAATATAATGCACTAAATGTGCTTTAATTTCGAGAGGGTTCGAACCCATTACCTCCACTAAAAAGCTTGTATTTTAAGACTCTAAACCATTAAATTGCAAATTGATTGTAATATACTTTTAAAATAAATAATTTTTCACTGACTCTTGATTGTAATAGACTTTTAAAATAAATAATCTTTTAATGACTCCCTTAAATGGATCCATTTGAAAAAGCAAGCATTAGGTTAGATATTTTGAAAATTAACCGTTGGATGACATATTTCGCTTATATACATGATGCATGCCCAAAATCACATTGATCAAATAGCTAATTTTTCAAAACAAGAATTATGAATTATAAAAAAATTGTAACAATTTTTCGATAGTTTTTTGTACTTCATCTAAAAAATATGATTTTTTTTTTATAAAAAAAATTAATCGTTTGATTAATGTTATTTTTTGTATATATGATATATCATGTGTACACATATATAATTTAATCCAATTGTTAGTTTATCAAAATACCTATTCCATATTGGTTTTACAAACCATACGTCAAACTATGGATAAGGTGGTGTGCGTAGGATCAATAGTAGAAAAGATTTTGATAAATTGACCGTTGGATTAAATACAATTATTATGAATTTCATGTTCGCAAAAAATCATAGTGATGTAACAGTTAATTTATGACAAATGTTCATGAAATATTATAATAATTTAATTCATCAAAATGTCACAATTTTTATCTAGATAGTTTTTTTCTTTATTTTTTATTTTTTTAAATAACCGTTTTTGATTTTTGATGTGTATATAATTTATAATAAGTGCATCTAATCCAATGGTCAGTTTTTCAAAATCTATTTTGTGTTTTTTCCTAGAGAATATAGACTATAGAAGTCACCTTACACATAAACAACGTAGTTGTGTAAAATGCAACTTATAACAACATCGTTCTAGTCATTGTGAATAGAGATAAAACTTGAATAATTGAAAAAGAAGAGAGAGTTAACAAACTCAATCGAATAAGGAAGACTTGACTTATTATATATGAAATATATAAGAATGGTTAGAAAATATTAGATTGTTAGTGAGATCACCGAGATGGGAGAAAATCAAGTAACTAGTATTATTAAAAAATGATTAAAAATGTTAAAATTGATGGGAGAGACATAAAAGTTAGGAGGTCATTAATAGTTTAAATTCTATTATATATTATATATAATAGAATATATAAAATATAATTTATGTATCATATAAAATTATATGTTTTAAATATAAAATATATATAAACGGGGATGGGGAATTCTTGTGGGGTGGGAATGGGGAATCCCCGCGGGGCGGGAATAAATAGGAGGGGTGGGGTGGGGCGGGGCGGGGCATTGTAAACCCTTCCCCGCCTCGTACCCCGGTGGAGCAAATATTTTTAACCCCATCCCTGCCCCGTACCCCGAAAAATTAAAAAATAATCAGCTCCTATAAGGGTGGGACGGAGCAGATTCACGCGGGAATGGAGCAAATTGCCATCCCTAATCAGAATTTAGTCTTCCATTTTTTGCCTTTGACCAAACAACATTTTCCCAACATAGAAACGAACATAAATTAAAAAAATAAAAAACAAAAATCTGCAAGCACCCTATCTATTGGCTTCTATTAATTATATCTCCGCACTGGAATTGGATGATCAAGCTTCAAATAAAAAGACAATTTCGTCGTATCATTAAATAGCCCCATAACAGTATTGTTGGTTATAACTCATCCATCAGAGAAATGTCGGTGCAAATTGATTATGGAGCTTGCAATCTGCTTGGATCAAGATAACTCAGATCATACCAGCAACATCATCCCCACATAAAATGTCACACCAATTGGATTGCCTGAATTAGTACAACACATTCATTTTAGTAGATCAACTTTTCAAATGATTCATCAGAAGCACGGAGAGGGAAATTGGAACGCGGTGCAGAGGAACTCGGGGCTATCTCGGTGTGGTAAGAGCTGTAGGCTTAGGTGGGCTAACCATTTGAGTCCTAATCTCAAGAAGGGATCCTTCTCTCTTGATGAAGAAAGGCTCATTCTCGAATTGCATGCCAAGCTCGCAAGCCAGTGAATAAAGTTCACTTTGATTAAGCTTTCATTGTTGCAATGGAAATCATTTCATTAGAAAAGAAATACATAATACGAAAATCACTTTAGATGATATCAAGTATACTGATGCATGTTCCACTATTCATCTAGGACAAAAGTGGTGGAAACAAACTTTACCTAATTTTTTTTTATCAATGCCTTTATATGAACACGGAGCATGGCATAACTTTGAAACAAATTCTTATGAAACAACTCTCAGTACGTAGCCATTAACTAGTCATGAAATTAGCATTTTTAAAATGGGCTCAGATGGCCGCTCAGTCTCTCTCTCTCTCTCTCTATTTATATGTATAGATATTTATGTTTTTTTTCCCCCTCTTTCTCTAAAATTTTTCTGTGTTTGCTGTTACTATTAAGCACCGATTTCTGCATTTTGGGCTTTGCTTTGTTCTCCTTCCTCTTCTTCATTTCCTCTCTCTCAAATGTTTTGTATTTGCTGTTACGATTGGTTGCCGATTTCTTCATTTTCGCATTGCCTTCTTCATTTCCTCTGTTTTCTCTCACACACCCATTATGTAGGTAGCTTTGTATGTATATAAATGAGGTTTTTTTTTTAATTGTTATTATTATTATTATTATCATTATAATACATTTTCCCAGGCGGGATTTTCTTATTTAGTCTCTCTCTCTCTATATGATCTCCACTTTCTCTCTCGCTCTAAAGCTTCTGAAATTTCTCTCTCTCTATGTCCTTCAAATTTTTCTGTGTTGGAGATGGAGATTGGATTGTGGTGAAGTGTGAGAGAGGGATTGTAATGGTGGTGGAAGAAATGAGGAATGAGAAATTAAGAAAGTTGAGAGAGAAACTAGATCTGACTTTTTTCATCACTGTTACAAACAGCGGTTTATTGTTCCACATCAGCCAGCACAGCTCACTTGCCGGTGGCATATTTGATCGAGTCAGCTAGGGTTATTTTTACAAATATTTTTTTTGGAAGGTCATTTCTATAAATATATATTTTTTTAAAAGATTACTATTAAAAAAAACTCTCTACAAGGTATATACCTCTATAGTTATTCCAGGCAGTAAAAGCTTCTATAGATCTCCTCAACCCCTCAGTAAACTTTCATATCTACGACTCTTGTACGGCAGCTCTTTCTTTACATCTCTATGTCATGAAGGCGGCTTGAATATGATCAAAATGGTGAAATAATACTAGCCATGCCATTATTTCACCTAAGCAATGGTATATAAAATAATACTAGCCATGCCATTATTTCACCTAATCAATGGTATATAAATAAATGAATTCTCTTCAGAGGATATGGATTCTCCCCCCAGAGTTCGAGCAGATAAATGTAAAGGTTTCATATAAATGTAGAGGTAAACCAATTAACATATTCTTATAGAGATAATAGAATATTTTACATCAAATATCTCAAGAAAAGAACAAAATATTCAAAGTACAGCTAGTAATGCTTTGATATATTTGAACTTCTGTCCCACTTAATCCTTTTAATTTAAGCGACTCACTTGACTATATTTGTTGCCGTTACTCATTCCAATAATATGCATGATGCTGATATTCATTCCATGAATATGATCAATACATGCGCGTAAGAGGCATGATACACATGTAGCATGCAATGAGCATGAATAAGAAGAAAACAAATTGGGATTTTAATTAAT
>JAESVK010000938.1:135426-148463 GCA_017140935.1 Hamamelis virginiana
CCCCCCCCACTACCCAACAAATTGGGTGGGGTCTCACCTTATATATATATATATATATATAATCAATCATTCACTCCATTATAGTTATAATGCATTCCTCCACCACTTGCCGACATAATAATGCATTTCAATTATAATGCATTCATAATACTCTCATGCACCCTTCTCAAAAAGTGTTAACATGGCACACTATGGCCAATAACAAAATTCCATGTGTGCAATAAATAAAATAAAATAATAATAATTAAGAAAATTTACTATTGAAAATTTCGGGGTCTTACAGTCACGACTCTGTGAAATGGTCCAATATGGTCTAAGCACGCCCACAATGATTCATGACTTTGTGTAATTTTTCAAACTTAAAAATCACACTCACAATGAGTCACGACTTTGGATTATGGTTCAAACTTAAAAATCACTCCCACAATGTGTCAATTTATACTCAATAGTCTTTTATATAAAGAGTCACGCCCACAATGAGGCATGACTCAGATTAATGTGTAAATAATTTGCCAAATGTATAACAATAAGTTCACAATGAGTCATATGTTTTGACTCGGCCCAAACAAAGTCATGTATATATGATTTAAGTTTATCTTGATATAATCCCTTGATTTTAGGAAAGTTGATTAGGATGGATTTCCTTTGTAAATGAGTTTCAATATTTGAAATATTCCTTGATTCATGGAGATAATATTGAATAATATTCTGTTAAGTTGATTTTCTGATAATATTGGATAATATCTTGTTAATGATACAATCCCTTGATTTTAGGGAAGTTGATTAGGATGAACTTTCCTTTGTAAATGAGTTTCAATATTTGAAATATTCCTTGATTCATGGAGATAATATTGAATAATATTCTGTTAAGTTGATTTTCTAATAATATTGGATAATATCCTGTTAATGAAAGAGTATTTTTGTCCATTTTAATAAACTTTCACAGATACAAGTATCATAAAAAAAGGCAGGGGCTTATTGGTATAGCACTCTTATACCAAGGGCCTATTGGTATAAAATTCAAATAAAAATCCTACTAAAAAAGATTCACATATCATAATAAGATAATAAAATTACAATCATAATAATAAATCAATGACAAAAAGAAAAAAAATATATAAATACCTCATCACCAGATTTCGTGTGAGGCAATGGGGGAAGTAAGATCTGAGAGGGGCCTTCTTGTATTTTGTAGACAGGTAAAACCAATTTGAATTTGGGCAGAATGTGGCATTGGGGCTTTTGGGGCTTTGGGCATTTGAGAAGTTGGGGGCCCTAAATAATCAACAAAATTTGGGAGCCCAAGGCACAACAAGCCTATGTTGCTTGTGCCGGGCCGGGCTTCTTAGGAGGTGAGGTGATATCACTTTTATACAACTTGAGGGTTGATAGGATAATAGTAAAATTTTCATATTAAAAGTGATTGTAGCAATTGGAGGTCCTAATTTTTACCACAATCACTTTTAGTATAAAAATTTTGATATGTGAAGACATGATTTGAACATAATTTTAAAAAAATATATATGAAGAAATGGTTCTTCAAAACTGATTTTACCAAAAGTTAACGCAAATCACCCTTTATCTTTCTTCAATCAATACGATCAACATGAATTCAACTTTGTCAATTCACAGGATAAACAAACATTAAAACTACTAACATCATTCCAGCATCTCTTTAAATATGCCAGGACCTTCAAACTAAAAATTGGAAGCAGAAATTAAGCACAGGATATTGGGGGTAAAAAGATAGCATATGTTTCCAGGTTAGAGAAAAGCAAAGTCATTTCAGAAACATATCCAAAATAATGATATGAAAATAATGATGCAGCTAAAGAAATCAGCCTATTATATATATGCAAAGTTCAATAGTGAAAATGACTCATGAAGGAAATGCATTAAAAGATTACAAAAAGTAAGAAAAAAAAAAACTTAAAAACAAGAAAAGACAATATAAAAACTCATTGCAGATGTGATGAGAAATATAAAAGTGCAGGAATGCTAAGGTCAGGTCGACTGATGCAATTTTGCATCAGGTCGATTTTGACCTTAGTATTTCTGTATATATATACAAAAATGATCTTATCAGCATAAGCTGAATTTCACGAAAGTCAGTATGAAACTCATACGTGATTGTGAGATTTATATTTTTAAAAATCGACCATTGGATTAGATACTATGCATATGTATGTTTGACATATAAAAAATTAAAGTGATCCAACGGTCGGTTTCCCAGATATGTCATAATTCCCTATTAAAATCTTAATGCTGATTTTCACTCAAATCAGCAAATGCTTACTGGACCGGGACTGTCTCTCTCTCTGCACACGAGCGCGTAGTAATCGTACATCTTTTGATCTAAAGTAATTATTTAATAATAACGAATTTCTTGAGACAGCTAGTAATCCTTGCCTAAACGTGATTTGTGAGCACGGGCACTATTTCACCTACTTAGTCCGGTTCAGGGGAACGGTCCACACGTCTGTACTATTCACAACCATTCATCGATGCATGTCGCTCAACAATGATGGAAAAGCAGCAAATCCCAATGCTGTGATCTTACGCGTATGGAAAAGATGTCTTACTTTTGAACTTCTGTTTCCTTTTAAGCCTCCCATCTTCCTAGCTCTCTCTCTTTTTTCAACAAATATTCTTCTTAATTAATCTAATTGGTGACACTAATTATTATAAGGTGCTAGTTAGTCTAATGATAAAGTCTTTTGGCCATTAAATCAGAACTTTGATTCAATTCGATCCCGCCTTCATAAATCTATTAGGCTTCTTGACAAAGAAAAAAAAAAGTTTCTATTATAGATATTTTTGCCTAACAAAATCTAAAAGCTTAATTGCATAAATGATATGACAGTATGATAAAATTTCTGAATTTTATTTTAATGCCATATCAAATGGTTTAAAAATTTTGGTCCTCATAATATTATTCTTTGCTTATCCTCTAAACGGGAAGACAAATCTAGCAAGACAAGTGGAGAGAGAAAGCTCTAGACAAAAATGTAACCTCACCATAGTACAATTTTTCAAATTAGCTTAAAAAATTTATTAAAATATGAACAGGGCCTAGCCAAAATGGCTAACATGATTGGAATATATAATCCTTTGAGTTAATAAAATGAAAAGATAAAATACTATTTAAAAAAATGCCTAACTATGATTGGAGTTGCTCTTATATGATATTGCCATACTAGACGTTAATAATTAGTAAAATAAAGATGAGTACTCTTTTAAGAATTCAAACTCATTCTTCGAAAAAGAGAGAATTTAGTACCAAGTTGGAAAGCATTTTCATAATCAATTATTCTAAAATAAAATCAACAACTATATGTTGTACTCATTGCATGTGCTCTTAAGTAATGCTTTGTTTTTTTGTGTCAATTTCATGTGGAAAATGACAAGTGATCGACTAGCATTTTCGCCACAATGTCTTGGTAATACCCTTGTGGGTCCATTAATGGGAAAAAAATTCCCAGGACTAAGGTTATCATCTAGCATAATTATTGTACGTAGAGGACTTTTGGAGGACCATAACATTATTAATGTGGATCATTTTAACATTTTGGGTGATATAAGATCGATATATATATATTAATAAAGTTAATGGTTAATTGTTAATGAGACAGGAGAATAACAAATGTATCAATTCTCATATATGAGGAATACAACTCAAAACATTATCTCATAAGGGGCTGTTTGGCAAACTTAAAAACCTGCCTAGCTGAGGATACGTCTATCTGATTTTTATTCAGTGCTATTTGGTAAGTGCATTTTTTCTGTAAATCAGTTCAATCTTGTCCAGAAAATAAGGCATAAACAGAATTTTTTTCAAACCAGTTAAAAGCTGGTTTACATAAAAACCATATAGTAGAAAGAGATCAGAACTGACGAGAACCAGTTTTCAAAATTCTCGTATAAGTCCAAAGTAACATAAATGAACCATTGTAGATCAAATTCACATATATAATACAATATTTATTCATTTTGCCGAATTTACCAATGGAAAACAACTATGGTATTATGCATATGTGCTCTTGCCTATGAATTTAAGGGAAATGGTGCATCAAAAGCTCAACAAATTTTTTTTTGAAAAATAGAAAAGAAAAAGAATTGACAAAATGGAAAGGAAAAGGGCTAGAGATTTCGAAGCAAAAGAAAACGGAAAAGTTGATTTGACAAGACGAGGATTTCTGCATAAACTGCGCGTGAAATCTGCTTGACTTCTACACCAATTTTGGGAGGATCTTGACCTCTTTTCAGTTCCGTCTATCTCTTTCTTTCTTTTTTTTTTCTTTCTTTTTTCTCTTTCCTCTGTTAAAAGCTAACCACTGATCTTATTAATATATATCTGACTTATGGAAAAAAAATTAAAAATTATATATGATGTGAATGGACATCTTGTATATGAAAACTGTATGATTCTATTCACATTATATAATATGGAAAGAACAAACCCCCCCTTATAGCAATTATTTTATTGAATAGCTCCATTAGCAACGATAGATTTATTTACATAATTACATGCACACTGGGGCGCAGCTACATGGAGATGAGGGCAACTGCCACCCCTCAATTTTTTTTTTCCTTCTAATTTTACACCCCTATAAATTTGTAAAATTTTGATTTTGCCTGCCCTTAAATATTTTTAACCAAACAGATCAAATAAAAACAAAAAACGTATAATTAAATCTAGCTAGGCAAGTTCTACTAAGTCATGAGACATGATGAAGAATTCAACATGCCCATAGATGATATGATTGAGGTGGAGCTCCTCTGTTTATTAATAATAATTTATCTGATTTTTTCAACATAGCCATTCTGATATTCAAATAATAATAATAATAAGTGCATTGCATAAGTAATGACATCAGTTCAGTTTGCAGCTTTCCTTCTCTGCTGAATACTCAGTAGAGTAATATATAACTCGACTATGACAAGGGAGTTAAGGAAGATGGGTGGAAAATAATGTGTCATTTCCATAGTACGTACAGTTTGCTTTAATACAGTTTAATCTTCCTCTTGACCATTGCAGCTTTCCTTCAATTGCAAGAAAAAGTTTAGGTGGCATTTGACTCCAATTTGAAAGGCTTCAAATGGGTTTTTTAGGGCTAGATTGAAATTCTTCCTTTTTATTTATTTATTTATTTTTATTTATTTTTTTGGTGTTTACCCATAGGTCTTATTTATAAGTTTTGTTCACCCAAAAATTCTGCCATCTTTTCACTTTACCCAAAAATTCTTTTAAATGAGAAATGCATCGGTTTGTTTTTTGATTTTGTAGAAAGCTGATGATGCATAAATCAGTTTTTTGGAAGTACTTGAAAAACTGATGTACTTGGACTTTTGATTATAAAAAAACTTAAATTTGGACTTTTTTGTAAAGTAAAAAGACGATGAGACTTTTGGGTAAAAAAGATCTAAAAATTGGACTTTTGGATAATTTTCAATTTTTTTTTTTTTTTTTTTTAAATTTTGGTTTGGTGACATGTTTTAAGAAAACTTGCAGGAGATTCATTACTTAGAACTTAGAATATAATTAAGTTCACTTTCAGGAAATAAATTGGGATAATTAACTTTTGAAAATCCTTTCTTCATGAGATGCTTGATCCTTTAATTCAAATATAAAGGTTTAAAATAATTTGAAAACTTAATTACGAATTTAAAAATATTCAAAGTCATACTTAATTAGAACCTCCCGAAGAAAAAAAAAAGTTTAAAGGTAAAATTAAACACTTCATATTTTAACTAATTGTAGTTAGCGTTAGCTTGTTTAACATGAATATTACCAGGACTTATTTTAGTTTATATAATTAAGCTGGAATTAATCTAATAATATGAAAAAAAGAAAAAGAAAAGGCAATTAAGGATTTTCAAGGGGGATTTGAATGGGGAAATGTTGCCCAAAGAATAGCTTATGCAGAAAAATTCTTAAAAGTACTGTTGGCCTGTTTGGTAATCGAAAAATTTTAAATTTTTTTTAAAAAATTATAAGAAGGCTACTAAGTTACATATGCGCCTTTATGATATGAAATGGTGGCCATTAAGAAATAATAACCAATGAGTATATAGAGCTGAAATGAAAATATTAAAATGGATTGTTGCCAATACATGCAAGGATAGAATAAGAAATAATTACATTTGTGAAAAATTAGAAGTGACATAAGTTGCAGATAAAATGAAGAGATTGAAGTTGTTCCATAGATGATATGACTTTAGATATAAATATATAGTTTAATGAAATAAAAAATCTTAATTAATGTTTCAATAAGAAAAAGAGCCTAAGAGGGTTGTTTTTTTTTTTTTTTTTTGTTATTTTTATTTTTTTTTAAACCAAGAACCCCCTAGTATATAGGTTGTATATCCAAACCCCCTATAAAAAAATTTGATTTATGAAAGAAATAAATTATTCATATGACAGATTTGCCCTCATTTATACATTCTAATTTTGAATTTTTCTAAAATTGGTTTCTGCTAAAAAAATGATGCATTAATTTCAGTATATTTTCAAACAAATAAATTTATATATTTTATGCATGTAATATAATTTTCAAATAAGTAAATTTATCTAACTTATATACATGTGGTGGATGCATATATTGTCGTATATCGTCAAACATGTAAATTTACATAAATTGTATTATATGCTTAAAATTTGATTTTCAGATGAGTAAATTTACATAACCCGTATACACATGTTGGATGTGTATATTGTCGTACATCTTTAAACAGGTAAGTTTATGTAAACTGTATTTTATACACCTAATTTGATTTTCAATAAATCCAAAAGAAAAAAAAAAAAGAATTCAATAATGCAACTCATTTTTAATGGATTCTTTGAGAATAAAATAGAAATGAGACTAATAATTCAAAATTTGAAATGAATGCAATTTTAAAAATTTCCGTAAAGAGTTTAATAATTTAAAATTTTTCCACAAAGAATCATGTTTAGTTATAAACTCTAAAATAAAACCATAATAATTGTAATTTTATCAAATAAGGGCAAATATGTCAATATAAAAAAGGAGTTGACTTTGAAATGTCCTGAAAGAATCTCACAGTAAATCTTAAAAGATGTTGAACCTCATTGTACGGAATTTAAATTATAGCAGATCTGTATAATTCCCTTTTTTGTTTTTGTAGTGCTAGTTGCACTTTTCTTTGAAACTATTTCTAAGACACAAATCGATTTTTTTTGGAATATCTTCCATCGATGTTATTCATAATACCAAAATTGCTATGGAAAAACAATATAGCTGCACAATAATCAAATTACCTAAAATTATAATTATATCGTGTCCTTGGTTAACACATGCTGTAGCCTTATGCACCCATTCCATAATATATATGAGATTTGACTCATTCCATGGGCTAGCTTGTACGGATAAATCCAGTCGGAATTGAGAAAAAATTTTCTTCCACAGAAGCGCGTGGGCCGGTTGGCGGCCACTTTAAGTTTCCAAGCAACTCCCACAGCCTCCACCTTTACTCGTTTCACTCGGCTTGTCTCTTTTCTGTTCTCTGTTGCCCCACAACGTACCTTCGTCTCTCTCTCTCCCTCTCTCTCGATCTCTCTGTGTATATATATATATATATATGTTCATATAATCATACAGAGCATATATGCTATACTTTAGACCATAGTACGTGAGAGAGAAGCTAGTTTCAATTCATAGCTAATTAAGTTATACTCCGTTTATACATATATATTTTGGAGAGAGAGAGAGAGGTAATGGAAGAGATGCCACCAGGGTTTCGGTTCTACCCAACAGAAGAAGAGCTTGTTTCTTTCTATCTCCATAACAAGCTTGAAGGAAGGAGACAGGACCTGGAGCGGGTCATACCCGTCCTCGATATCTACGAGTTCAATCCATGGGATCTCCCACGTTAGAATCTCCTCCTTCAGTGTCTCTCTCTCTTTTTTTTTTTAATGATTTTTGCTTAAATTGGTATCTAAAGAAATGGCTGAGTGTTTAAGGTGAATGGTCCAAGTTGAAGTTCTTATCACTTAATTTTAAGTCCTCTCCCTTTCTTCTGTATCACCTTTGGACACAGAAGTTTAGTTCTTCTTAGTGGGTGGGTGTGTATGTGTTTTTTTTTTTTTTTTTCCTTAATTTATTTTTTTCTATTGAATTTTCAATTTTGTCTCTTGATTCTCTTCATTTACATTAAATAAGCCATTTTTTAATAAAAATTTAAGATCACACAAAACCCAATTTAACCTAAAGTGGTTACAAGATTCCAAGTTTCATTTTTTTTTTCCCTTTCATTTTCTTGGCATGCAATCAAAAGAAGCATGCCTTAAAAAGAATTGAGAAAAAAAAATTATGGCAAAAATCAAGATTATAAGGTCTAGCATGTAAGGTTACATATATATGGACTTGAGTGCTATCATGCATCTCTCTTCACGTTAATCTTGGAGATTGATTTGATGATCTTCCTAAATTTATGATTGCATGATCGAGTATACTTCTGGATGTTTTGTGATCAGTGGATAAAGATCTTTATCAACGAAATAATTAAGGCTTACCATTTTCTTTCCTTTTCTTTTTGGAATTAATAAATTAAATTGTGTTTGCATTGGTGCAGAGTTTTCAGGAGAGAGCTGTCAAGGGGACCCTGAGCAATGGTTTTTCTTCGTTCCCAGACAAGAGAGAGAAACACGCGGAGGGAGGCCGAACCGACTCACAAATTCTGGATACTGGAAAGCAACTGGCTCTCCTGGTTATGTTTACTCTTCTGGTAATCACGTTATCGGGGTGAAGAAAACCATGGTTTTCTATGAAGGAAGAGCTCCAAGTGGAAGAAAAACCCAATGGAAAATGAATGAATATAAAGCCATTGAAGGAGAAACTAACCCTTCAAGTGGTGCAATTCCAATGGTACACTATATATGACTTTAATCCTATCATTTTCTTTTAGAATATTTATCATTTTCAGCCAAATTAGGGCTAATATATTAAGAATATTTCTAGGTTAACTTGACTCAAAAATTGCATCTGTGCATATGTTTGTGCTGTATAATTTACAGATGGATAATTAAAACCATATGATATGATATCATAAATATATATGTTAAAACTAATTTATATATGTAACCCAATCTGCCTAGCTTGATGGGTTACGTACCATCGGATTCGTCATGACCAATATTGGTTCCAATCAATTAGGGTAGGACGACACTAATCAAGTATAATTATTTGAGAAATTAAGGAGTACACACTTGTTTCATGTTGGACCTAATATTGCAAACCCTAATATTATCAATAATAATAAGTCCTATCAACAATAACAAGAAGACCAAACTTTTAATGAAATGATACATATATAAATATTGATGCATTTCTGTTAATTCTTCTTCTATATTAATTTGCAGTTGAGGCATGAATTCAGTTCATGCCGCGTGTACAAGAAATCAAAATGCTTACGGGCATTTGACAGACGGCCATCAGGAGTGGTGATAAGAAGGGCAAGAGCTCAACAAGCTCATGGTGGTGAGGCAACAATATCTGATCATCAGAACCATCCAGTGTTGGAGAAAACAAGCTCACCTTGGAGTTCATCCACAGGAGATCATGGCCATCCCTCTCAAACTGGGGAAACTAGTACAAATTGGGAAATGGATGTGGATAATATTGAACCTTTGTGGGAATGGGAACAATTGAATTGGATCTAATTAGGGAAAAGTGAGGAAATGAGAAGGATCGGCAGCTCAAAATAAATAATTAACCATGATTTCAACAACCATGAGACTGGCATAACATTCTAAAGAACAAGTTAGCTAGCTAGACATTTAATTTCTAGGTTAACATCCTAGCCTGAAGAGGGTCCATCTCTGTGAAAAATTTAAAGGTGACCCATTTAGATATGTGGAGATCGAGTAGCCAAATCATCCACTTGTACGTAGTACTCTTTTTTCCTCTTTTGTTTTTTTTCCCTCTGAAATGAGATAGATTAAGCTGCCATCGTATGGTGCATGTAATATATGGTAAAAGTCTTGGACTGTCAAGCGCTAGCTAGCTAATGTGCAGATTTTAAATTTTGAGAGTTGTGATGAACTTTTCATATTAATATTAAAGATTAAAATTGTATTATGCTCACTCATCCCAAATGCCCATTTGACGGGATCAATGATGGGTATTTGAGAAATCAAAATTTTAATTTTATGGTTATGTTGTGAAATTGAATTGTATGGATGTAGAAGCTAGTTTTATTTTTGTTTGAAGGGAAAATAAATAAAGAGATGTATTTCTTTGCTTTAGGGAACTTTAATCATTTGAAGAAAAATGTTCTAGTGAGCATATGCTCACTTTAAGCTAAAGTAAGCAAAGAACACAAACCCTTGGATTGGAATCTTGAGATGAATCTTCCATTAAGTGAATGAGAATCCAAGGGCTTGTGTTATTTGCTGACTTTAGTTAAAGTGCACATATGCTCACTAGATCACTTCTAATTATTTGAAAACCTTTAACCTCACCAATAAATTTCAGTAGTCACTTCTTACTAGCTAGATCATTATCAGACTGAAATTACCAAAGACTACATATAAATTTCATTTGTGCTTAAGGCTGGTTTTACAAAATTCCAACCGTCGGATTGGCATGATATTTTGCAGGCGTGGCATGTAGGGGGTGGGCATCACATCCAACTGTCGGAATTTGGAACAGACCATCGGAACACGGCCAAATGGCCGTGCAGTCCATTGCAGTCCGGACTGCAATGGATCGTTTCTGTATATATATATATTGTCGGTCCCCTCTCTCTTGAATATTCAAGCCTTTAACATAATATCAGAATATCAGAATATATAAAACATAATCTGAAGGATAGATTCATTTTTTGGACCCAGATGCAAAAATCTTTGCTCCAATAATGGATTCAAAATAGATTAGATCTAAAATAGTTAATTCAAATTTGAATTCAAGTTTAGTTAGATTCATTTTTATCCAAGACACATAAAAGTGTCTAGAAACTTGTGCTTGTTGGGGAAGAGAGAGGAGCAAAAAAATTGGATCATCTACCATTGCAGCACTTGGATCCAAATAGTTATTAATTTCACTATAGCAAATCCCAAAAAAATGGATTTGAATCCAAAAAAATGGATTCAACCATTAGAGTTGCTCTTACAGGTGTTCTTTTGCATGCCTCCCATGTAGAAGACTGAACTTTTACGTGCGTGGCATCAAAGTCACTTAGCTTGATATACATTGTTGGTCCTCAATCTATTTAGCAGTTAAGCTAGGCTCTTAAATGAGTTAGTAAGGTACCTGAAAGGTGTGAACTAATTAATATATGGTTAGAACTCTATATAATTTTTTTTTTTTTTTTTTTTAAATGTCATAGAAGAGGAACATACACAAGGGGAAATGAGATTTTTTTTATTGATAAGCAAAAGAGAATCTAAATTTATTAGAGATTAATGAAACTAGCTTTACAAACCACTAAGAAAGCACCCCAACCATTTTCATCATCAAAGATCAAAACCCCTAAAGCCCCAAACCAAAAACAGCCCCAACAGAAAAGAGAAAGAACAGACCCTAGAAAAAACCAATAAATTAATTAAGGCAAAAAACAAGACTCCCATAGCGAAACAAACACCCCCAGAAACAGAAGACAAAGACATCAAGGAATAGCAAAGCATCACCCATAAAAATAAAGAGGTTCACAAAGAAGAGCAATAACCCAACTAGCATGAACACCTAAATGAGATGAGAATGAGAGTAGGGATGAATAAGGACATATATGATATAACCACCATTTATATGGCAATTACTGACATGGGAGAGGAAACAATCAACTCATATATGGTGGATTAATTGAGTAGATACTTCCAATTCTGAAAATTTCTTATTTAGATCTCATTTTGTCCAACCCCAAAGGAAGGAAAATGATAATTTCACTAGGAAAATGCGTGAATGCAGCTACATCCCTAGCAATAAAATTATGCATCGATCTACGATAAAAAAAAATATTAAAAGAAAATTACTAAAGGGACATGGCATAATGATATATAAAACCTCTACTTGGCAGCATAATAAAGCACAAAAATAGAGGTTTTATCATGCTATCACATGAGGTGATCTAAGTTGTGGTTCCATAGCATCAAATTAAATTATAGAAAGACAATATTTTTCACAATGAAAATGTGTGGAAGCAGCAGCTACATTAATGAGAGAGAGAGAGAGAGAGAATATTTTGATTAAATATATAACGGGTTTCAGAATGCCGGTTGGGCGGATTGAGCAGGTGAAGCATTACAATTTTTTTTTTTATAAACACCTAAAGTTCTTAAAACCTTTTTAACAAGCAAAAACACATCAAATTCGTATCTACAATGTAATATTGTGTTATTTAGTAATTAAACTATAATCCAAACAATTCTTTCAATAGTAATAAACTAAAGTGCGAAAATAAATTGTCCTACAACAATAGAAGTTACTAACTAGATACATAATAATAAAAGTTCATTGTTATTAAAAAATCTTACAAACTAACATATGGTTTCACATTCAAAATTGAAAGGATATCAAATCAAATAAGTTCATATTCAAACTAGCTATCATAATAAATATCTTTGAACAAATAAAAAACACTAACTTGCAAGTATATCCAATTAAGGGAAAATATAAGATAGTAATAAAATTTATTTTATATAAATATATTATTTATTTATATATAATTATTTGGCGGGTGGGGTCGGGTTTAGGGGGGTCTGCCAACCGAATCAACCCGCCAAAAATTCTTCAAATCCACCCAACCCAACCTGCCTAACCATTATAACCGCAGGTTGCGGATAGGGTCGGGTGGGTGGGGTCGGGTTCCACGGATTGGACGGATTTTTGAACACCCATAATGAAAATATGTGGAAGCAGCAGCTACATTAATTACATGAGGACCAGAGAGAGAGAACACCCGTAATGAAAATATGTGGAAGCAGCAGCTACATTAATTACATGAGGACCAGAGAGAGAGAGAGAGAGAGAAGCAGCAGCTACATTAATTACATGAGGACCAGAGAGAGAGAGAGAGAGAGA
>JAESVK010000938.1:157190-169862 GCA_017140935.1 Hamamelis virginiana
CCCCCCTATACCAATATATAGGATCGTGGTATAAGATGACCTTACTCAAAAGTCCCGAATTAAATATAGTAATAAAAAAAGATTCAAATATTTATTTTAAATGACGATTTTGCCCCTAATTAAGAATCCAAAATTTGAAAAATTATTAGCAGTTATCTAAATTTCTAAAATCTTGCCGCCATTTCATTACTTTTGAAAATTCAAATTTTGATTTTACCATCCATACAAGATTTCAAAATAGCAAAATATATTTTTTTTTAAATTAAATAAATGTGTATAAATTTAATTATATAAAAAAATAAGTATGAATATAAATATATATACAAAAAATAAAAGAGACAAGTTTTATGTATACATTTAACAAATCTTGAAGATACATGCATATATGTTAACCATGATAACATAAAATTTAGTTTCATGTATACATTTCGAAAATCTTTCATTGAAGATTTTATCTCTGTTCTAGAGCAAGGTTTCATCAATCATAAAGATACTTGTTGCTCTTAAAAAAAAAAAAAAATAGTACTTTTAAGTTAATATTGGGAATGTATACATAATGTACTTGTGGTTGAGATATACATGTATCTCTATAAAATAGAAATTGAACTGTCACGTATACATCATATGTCCGTTTTACAGAGTTATATGTAATTCTGTAAAACGCGCGCAAATAAGATTTACGAAATGGAATACACTCAATATACAACACCATGAATTTATGGACATAAAAAATAATGTTTTACATATATACATGGATCTACATAAACCATAATCAAATCGTTAAGATGGACAAGGAACAAACTTTTCAAGAACGTTTAGATAGCTAGCTTGCATCAACCAAAAATCAGCAACCAAATCTTCACAGCCCCTCCAAAAAGTTTGCGGCATTATATATAGTTTTAGTCCCTCTTTTCATTCAATACGTACTCAACATCTATCAATTTGATTTTGCAAACCCAAAACCAAACAATTGTTTTGAGAATAAGAAATCCAGAAAATCAATTATTTCATTTCAAATTAAAAAAAAAAAAAAAAAAAACTTTCCATATCCAATCCATTCAACAACTATTTCAAATAAAAAAATGTTCATAAAAGATTAAAAGATAATGTTAAATTTGAAAATATGTTGAAATTAAAAATATTGATGAAATTAAGGAAAGGGGTATATATATTAGACAATATATGTTCCTAGTTGATTTTATATTTGACTTGGAGGGGCTTATCGGTATAGCATCTTATGATTTGTGTTTCTTGATAAATAAAATCGTATTTAAGATCCTTTTGATCATTTTCTATTTTTTTAAAAATTTATATCCCATATGGGTTATATATTAAGATGATTAGTGGCAATATTAGATTTGACTCAGTCCTTGGGCCTTTACGGAAAAACCAGGCCATATTTTCTTCTACATAAACGCGTGCGTGGGCAGTGTAAATTTCCAAGCAACTCCCACATCCTCCATCTCTCATCTCTCTCGGCTTCTTCCCTCACTACCTTCGTCGATCTCCATAACCCCCTTTCCTTCTCTCTCTCTCTCCGTGTGGATATATATATATATACATATAGAACGTAGGTAAGAACAGAGTAAGTGAGAGAAAAGCTACAATTCATAGCCATATATATATATAAGTTATCCATATTTTTTTTGGAGAGAAAGAGCTAGAGAGAGGCAATGGAGGATATGCCACCAGGTTTTCGTTTCTACCCAACAGAAGAAGAGATTATTTCTTTCTATCTCCATAACAAGCTTGAAGGCAGCAGACATGACCTGGACCGGGTTATACCGGTCGTCGATATCTATGAGTTCAATCCATGGGACCTCCCACGTTAGAATCTCCTCCTTCATTCTCTCTTCTTCTTCTTCTTCTTTTTGCATTTCACTCAAATGGGTATCCAAAGAAATGGATGAGTGTTTAACGTGAATGGTCTAAGTTGAAGTTCTCATCACTTTAAAAACCCTCCCATTAACACCTTTGGACTTAGAAGTTCATTTATTTCATCTAATTAGACGTGTGTGCGTGTGTTTTAATTTTAATTTATTTTCTTAATTATTTTTCAATTGAATTTTCAATTTCCCAGCTTTTGATTCTTTTCATTTACATGAAATAAGCCAGTTTTTTTCAAAAAAAAAAAAAAAAAAAAAAATTCCTTACTGATTACTATGAAGATGAAAAGAAAACGAAAATAAAAATATCAGACTACACAACAGCAGCCATACATGCTTCATTTTCTTTTCCTTTTTCCATTCTCTTGGTAATCAAACAAAGCATTAGTTAAAAAAGATTGAGCAAAAAAAAATTATGGTAGAAATCAAGATTACAAGGGCTAGCAAGCACGGCTACATATGGACTTCTATAAAGGGGAATAAAAGGAAATAACTCAAAATAAGCCAGCATGCATCTCCCTTCACATTAATCTTTGAGATTGTCTTGATATATCTCTTCATAAATTTATGATTGCATGATCTTCTAGATCTTTTGTGATCAGTGGATAAAGATCTTTATCAACGAATTAATTAAGGCTTACCACTTTCTTTCCTTTTCTTTTCGGAATTAATAAATTAAATTGTGTTTGCATTGGTGCAGAGTTTGCAGGAAAGAGCTGTCAAGGGGACCCTGAGCAATGGTTTTTCTTCGTTCTAAGGCAAGAGAGAGAAACACGCGGAGGAAGGCCGAACAGACTCACAAATTCTGGATACTGGAAAGCAACTGGCTCTCCTGGTTATGTTTACTCTTCTGGTAATCATGTTATCGGGGTGAAGAAAACCATGGTTTTCTATGAAGGAAGAGCTCCAAGTGGAAGAAAAACCCAATGGAAAATGAATGAATATAAAGCCATCGAAAAAGAGACTAACCCTTCAAGTAGTACAATTCCAATGGTATACTTTGATTTTAATCCTATCATTTGTTTAGCAATTTATCTTTTTCAGCCAACTTAGGGCTAATTAAGAATATTTCTAGGTTAACATCTTGGTCCAAAAATTGATTCTGTTCATATGTTTGTGTCATATAATTCAAGGACAGATAATTAAAACTATTGGATAAATCATGTTACAAACCACCATGATTTTGCACGCCTTATATATATTGCACCAATTAAGTGCAAACCCTCAAACCACCTTAACTATTATGATGGACAGCCGTTTATGGGTGGTTTTGTCCATCCCAATGGATTAATCCGGTCCAAACCTTTTAATGAGATGGTACATATATAGTTGATGCATTTCTGTTCTTTATTTCTTAATTAATATTCTTGTAATTATATATATGCAGTTAAGGCAAGAATTCAGTTTATGCCGTGTGTATAAGAAGAAATCAAAATGCGTGAGGGCATTTGACAGACGGCCATCAGGAGTGGTGATACGTGAGGCAAGAGCTCAACAAGCTCATGCTGATGAGGCAACAATAGCTGATCATCAGAACCATCCAACGGTGGAGAAAAAATGCTCACCTGGGAATTTATTCTCAGGAGATCATGGTACTCATTCCTCTCAAACTGGGGAAAGTAGTAGTAACTGGGAAATGGGTTTGAATGATATTGAGCCTTTGTGGGAATGGGAACAATTGAATTGGATCTAAGGGAAAGAGGAATTGGAAAGCATCGATCGATCAACAGCTCAAATAAGTAGCCATTAGACTTGGTCTAACATTCAAAAGTACATCAGTATTTTATTTACCTGGGCTAGCATCTTAGTGTGAATTGAAGAAGGTCAATATATCCTTGTAAAAAAAATGTTGACCCATTTTTGTAGAGAATATATAGCCAACTAAATCCTTCATTTGCAATACTACTCTTTTTCCTTGTTTCTTTTGTCTCTATATATGCTGTGGGATGTGATTAACTAAGGAACCATCTATCATGTAGTGCAATGACAATTATAAGTCTCGGATTGACAAGCTAGCTAGTGTTAATGCGTGATTTGAGCCTTAAGGACAGTCACCTCATGTGATATAAAATGTTAGTATCATGCATATCGCATTCAGCACATTCCTCCCATGACCCCACTTTGGCTCATGCATGGTTGCTTGAGAAATAAAGATTTCAGTTTTATATATGGTTTTGTTTGTGGAATTGAATTGAATATATAACATATTAGTTTAATTTTTGTGTAGCAGAAAAAAAAAAAAAAAAAAAAAAAAAAAAAAAAAAACAAACAAACAAGAAAGTGATTGCTTTGGGGAAACCTATTCGTCCTCGCCGATAAATTTCAATATTACCTTATATCTTATTCGGTCATTGTCGAGAAAAGATGAGCCTTAGCAATTCAATTGTATTTAATTCTTTGAATGGTATAGTTTGGGATAAAGAAAAGAAGAGTGTCAAAATCTTTCTTCTTCTTTTTTGTGGGTTTGGGGTTGGGGGGGCGCACAAAAGCACAAAACAAACCTCTAAGGACAGACAAGAAAAACGCCCCTTAGGAAAAAAAAAACAAAAAACCCAGGAAGAAGGAGAAAGGAAAATATCAACTAATTAACCTGCATCAAACCCTTCAAAAGATACTCTGTGACCTTTCCAATTAGGAGATCGATTTGGAGGAGATGGCATATTGGCATGTTGGCTAAGTTGGCCTAAGCATGATCTAGGTTGTCCTTCAATTTTGTGAACCGAGAAGCTAGCTAGAGCGTGTTGAACCACTATAAATATCAATATTACCTTATAGCCGGCCTCCTATAATTTTAATTACTTGAAATCTCTTTAACTTATTTATTAGAAATCTTCTTTTTAATTACTTTTCTATTCTAAATAACTTTAGAGCAACTCCAACTCTGTAGGCATTTTGCCTCCTCTAATGGCAAAATTCATGCTTCAACTGAGTAGGCAAATGGCTAAGCATTTTGCCTCCTCCCCATTTGAGGAGCCAAATGCATCCCTTGGATCCCAATCGGCATGAGCATTTGTTTAGCAGAGACGGTGCTTTGAGAAGAAAATGACGAAACATGTGGAACTTTCCAGTTTCCACTCCCTGTTTCAGAGAACTCCAAACCCAGCTTCCACTCCCTGTTATAACATGATTAGTATTTATTTTAATTTTATGATTCTATAATTTAACATTTTGTATATTTTTATTTGCTTTGGAAGATATAGAAAATAAGAGAAACATTGTTGCTCTGCCCTGTTTGTTTGATCGAGTCGACCATTTTTACTTGGAATTAATCTCAAGCAACACTAGTGTCTCCTTTTCATGCAAGAAACCCTACCCTAAGTCCAAATGAAATATTGTTTTGAAAATTCAAGCCACACCAGTTCTTTTCTCTTTCTCTATCTATGCGTGTGTTACGTTGACTGCGGTCAATCATGCGTATAGAAAGATGATATATTAATGTGTGCTAGGTTCAGCAGTTCATGAGATTGCAGCTGCAGCAGTTCATCAAATATTCAATTAACTTCATCAACTGCAGCTGATCATTGATAAATGATTTAATTTGATTAAAGTATGTCTTGAACACTCTCGTTGGCGCGCACTTGGCAGGTTAAGATAATAATTCGTCAGCTCCATTATAAGAGAAATTATTTAGTTTAATTATTTGCTAGATATGTAGGAAACAACTCTATGCACTATTTGACATTACTGAGCTAGCTAGTGTCAATCGATCAATGAAAGGTATTGTTTATCACATGACAAATGATCAATTTTTACTGAATATATAATTTTTCAATATTTTGATTTAATCATGTTTTAATTTGGTCACACTTTAGCTAGGCATTTGGCAGGTTAAGATGGCTAGTAATTTGTCAACTCCAATATTATTAGAAAAATTATTCAGTTCATTCGTCATGTGGTGAATAACTCCATTTACTATTAACACACAGAGCATCGATCAGTCAACATGAATTAATGTCAATCAGCTATGAATTATGAAATTGTTCACCATGACTAACTTTCACATGAATGAATATGTTCACCATATGACGAATGAATAACTTTCAGTATTGTGCAGCAACTGAACAATTTTCATCAAATAATTTCTCACATTATTCACATGGACTCTTAGAACTCGAATATTGCGGCTAACGATGAAGTCATGGATAGCTGCTTGCGCCTAACTTTCTTATCCTTTTCGTGGTAAATTAAATCAGCCTGCGGTTTTCACGTTCTTTAAAAATATCCCCTTTTTGGAAAATCTTTTCAGAACAAACTGTGCCCTACCAAAAGTTGTTTTCCATTTTGTCTTTATTTTATTTGTTTTTGGAAGCAAAAAACTGTTTCGTTTCCTCTACATATATCCTAACTAATTAATAGCATTTGAATTTTGCTCCTATAAATGGTGGACCGACCCTGCTCCTATTAATTCTGATAAATTCTGAACCTCTGATTGAGCTCTCATGTTTCTTTGGCCCAAAAATGACGGGAAATGATATGCTCGATCACTTGGAAAATGCGCGGATGCAGCTACGTGCATTGACCCATGACAGAGAAAAATACAGAGAGACAAAAAGTATCTTCACATGGCAAATGCATGGAAGCAGCTGCATTAATTACCGGACCCATGCAGGAAAGAGAGAGAGAGAATAGAAAGTTAAAATTTAATGAAAAAGTTAAATCCTCTATGGTTGAATATAAAGTACGAATTGTGAAATTCACAGTTGGTTGGTAAATATTGAATTCAATAAAGATAACCACGGTATTTATAAGTACCACAATTCTATTCGTCCTCCCTCTTTATTTTCCTTAGTGCATCTGACCAACTTAGAACAACTATTTCGAATAAACAGATAGTTGGATTTGATGCTCTATTTACACGTATATATCATTACAAAAAATCACATTGATCCAATTGCCAGTTTTAAAAAAAATAGACCGTGAGTATACGTTTTTCAAAAAAATTTCATTATTATTTATAATTTTTTTCAAAATTGCAAAAACCGACCATTGGATAATGTGATCTTTTTCATTCATGATAATTATAAGTGAAACATCAAATCCAACGGTCGATTTCTCGAAATATATAACTATTCTAAGTTGGTCAAATACACTAAGAATGACAAAAATAGAGGACGAATGGAATTTTCCTTATAGGACAGTATTCATACCATTGGTTATATATGAACCTAATAGATGTGTTTTAAAAGATGTCTTATTATTGTCGGAATTAGAGTAAGTGTTAATTCTAAGTTAATTATAACTATGATAGTCTACCATTGAATCAGAACAATATTTTAAATTAAAACAAATTAATTTTTTAAGAGATAAAGAAATACAACATAGACAATAAGGTTGAACAACATCAACAACAACAAAACCGAAAGCTTTATTTGAAAGGTATATAAATATATGTGACGCAGTCCCAACTGAGATTCTTTGCTTTACCGAAAAACACTTTAAAGAATAATTTCTTCCCATAACTCTTTAGAATTACATTCAAATCATCTCTTCATATATCAAAATTTTCATACAAAAAGTTATTATGGCAAAAGTTATAGAATCACCAAAAAAAAGCTTTAGCCAACCATCCTATGAGAAATGATCGATCAAGTTAGCAAACAATGCAGTGGCCATTAGGTCTCTCCCATGGCTGAGATCCAGCGGCCACACACTACACTATTTGCTATTTTTATAAAGTCAGCAAATACTGACATGATCATTTCTGACCATCCTGTATCCCCTTAATTAAATCGTGTAGAAGTGATGGACAATCATCCATATCTCTTCAGATCAATTAAATGATATTTTATTTGAACTCTAAAAATAAATTTAGGAAAAATTAATACAAACGGGTGACGTCATCGCTTATTGCACCTCTCGATGGGAATTGATTTTATGACATAGCTAGTGGGAAAACTCCATTATCAAATAAGACCAATTTTAATTTGTGAAGTTAGCTTGATGCTAACTCTCTATACCGTTGAAGTCAATAGTGGAAAGTCTTTCCAGACTCGTCCGAAAGCTGCCCGACTTCTACACCGACATATGTTGCGAAGGTCTGAGTGCTTGCTTCTTTGACTTCCCCTTGACTTGTTTCTTCTAACCATTTCTCACGACTACAATTTACAAATTAATTTTCATTTCCTGTCTTATATCTTCTTCTTTTCTTTTCTTTTTTTCCCCTAATCGATATACATGTGTAGGATTAGTGGTTAATTAATAGTAGCGAGGAGAGCAAAAAATGGGTCAATTTTCATATTGTTAAAAATATATTTATATTTCTTGGCTCTTGTGAGGGTATATGAATGAGCAGGTCAGGTTATACCTCTATCTTGACATATGTTGACCTATCCGGAAGGGTCGGTACGGATGTTAGGTTGGGACGTTACATTTAGTGTCTAAAATTATGGAGTGGAAATCATAATTATAATTGATGATGGTATTGTCACAAATAGTTTAATTATTTGTGACCGTTATATACAAATTTACGCCCTAATTAACTTTCAATATAGTTTTGTTGATGAGATATTTCTAACTACTTGTTAATAATAGCGATTAAAAGCTTTTAAAATATTTTGGCACCCAAAGAAAACAAATGATATCAATTGACTAAACCAAATTAATTATAATGTGAACGATAAGAATGGTAAAAGTAAACTCGCGTATTCTAATAATCAAAGAAAAACACAAAAGAACGAATTAACTTGAACCCTACACTGGATTAAAAATCCAATTAATTAGATATTAATTAAGTGTGGAAAATCAATTGAGCTATTAGAGATTTCAATTTCAACCAATTGGCATGAGTCTAACACACGGTAGTCAATAACTTGATTATAGGAATTACAAAGCATATATCACAATTCATAATGAATTAAGTTTGCTTTGACACATCCAATTTGATCTTAATTTCTCTTGACCAGTTGAAGCTTTCACACAATTTACAAGGAAAATTTTAATTTAGACATCGCCATCATTAAGAAATATAATATTTGAGGAATTACAAAGACCACATGTTAAAATTCTAAAGAAATTAATTTCCAACATTTGACAATTGTATTTAGCTAGCTGTAACCATATGTTAAAATCCAACATTTTCAATTGCGCGCATTTAGCCATAACTATGTGTTAAGAAACTTGACCCATACGCCAAAAACACCAAGACTGATGGAAAACATCAAATCAAAACCCTATAATCTTTAAAATAGTAAACGGCGACATTAAAGGAAAAACGGCACTATAAAATTAAAGGAAAAGTGCATACTCGAGAAAGACAACCTAAGATGAAGAAATTGAAAGAAATTAACCTTACTAGTCTTCGAGCTTGATAATTGAAGGCAAGAACTAGCTGTATCAATTCAGCCTCATTAGAATTCTCAAACTCCCTAGCTAATTAAGCTAGCTGTCCCAAATGATTTGTCTAAACTCTATAGAATATTGGATGAATTCGGAATAGAGAAAGGCTTGAAGGTGCTAGCTAACTTGCTGATAAAAAATTTTCTAGATGATTGTACCAGTGATAAATTTGGAATTAAATCTATATATCTTTTATTAGAGACTTAGAGTTGGGGGGACTCAAGCTAGGGAAGGGGCCGGGAAAGAGGAGGGTTACCCTCAATGTATAGGTCATAAGTCTGAATTGACATCCCTTGGGACAAAAAAATTAAGAAAAGTTGAGAAGTTCTTATAAATTGTTGAGCAATATATAATTAGAACATTGAAAAAAAAATATAATAATAATAGGAAGATTTTACAGCTAGCCTCATATGCATTATGACACATAATGATAGCCAGTTAAGAAATAATACATTAAAAAATGAGTCTTAAGTGATACGAAAATACGAAACTAAGATAAGGGTGTAATAAAAAAATATAGAATAAAAAATGAATGTATTTGTAAAAAATTAGTAGTGACAACCCCAACTAATGACAAGATGAAGAGAAGTTTGTTTAACATGTTCCGTCCAAATGGAAGGTGTTGAGTACTAGTCTACTGGCCAAGTCTCTTTCTACTTCTATTAGAATTGGGAGGATTTAAGTAAAGGGGCAGGAGCTAACTCATTGTATAATTCATTAGTCTAATAGACTTTCTTAAAAAAAAAATAAATAAATAAAAATTGTTGCATCCATATGTAGTAAAGACAAAAGAAATAAACAAAAATGATTTAATTCAAGTTCAAACAAATTTTTTTTTTTAAAAAAAAGGTTTTAGTACTAAAAAGGACACGATTACCAAGTGCTTCATAAAGGGTTTAACAAGATTGAAAACAATGAAGAGTTTGTTGTGAGCAGGGGCGGAGCCAGGATTTTGTATTGGGGGTGCCAACATCAAAAACAAAAATTTTAAATTTCATACACGAAAAATATATTGAGCCTCAACAACGATAAAATGATTCATTCTTAGTACATTTTAATCCAATTATCAATCAAAATGGAACTTACTTAGTTAATATCATTTGAATATTATGTCTAGGACCTTAGTTTTTCTTAAACTAACCTACAACCATACTACAACAATCAATTCACAAATAGGGTTTTCAATTGGCTCACCCAAACCTCCTATCTCCACTATTGCAATACAAATATATCAACAAAAAAAAAAAAAAAAAAAAAAACCCAATTAAACAAACAATAAGGTAATTGATAGAGGTTACTTTTTCTCTCTCTTGGGCATTATATAGTCCTTTTTTTTAGTCATATAATTTTTTCCATATTTTCTTGGGAACTAATCAAAGTGATTCCAAAAGTAAATATTAAAGGCAGCATACAAATTTAAAGCCAAAGGCAACATATGAACATACAATTTTTTCCTATTTTTAGTTTTGGCACTTCTCTAATATGATTTTTTTTTATTATTTTGCAAAAGATAAAAATTTTAAAAATATAGAGAGAAAAAAATTTAGAGAAAAATTAACTCATAAATAGATTATATATTTTGTTGCTTGCCTGCTTTTGTAGTTTTGCATTCTCGTTAGATCTAATCCAGTGTGGTAGTGTGTGTCTGTGGAGCTTTCAAACCTCCAAAATATTTTCTTTTATCAAAACCAGAGATAGCTGAAGCTTTGTGAAGGAGAAGAACTGAAGGAGTCATTCCGACATTGCATAAAAAACTAGAAAAGAGAAATAATTGTTTATCAAAAAGTATAAAAAGATAATTTTTTTAACAAATGAAACATATTTTATCATTTTGGTTGATAGGATTTGGTAAGAAAAGTAAGACTTTGTGGGCTGGTGGCGAAATGATTGAATTTGGGCCTTGTTTTTGCAACCTCTCCCAACTATTAGCTCACCCCAACCATTTGTGATTTTTTACCGTTTTATGAAAAAATACATTGTTTTTAAGAAAACTAGCCGCATCATCCACTAGAAAACATCATTTTGAACAACTTTGTAGAGGAAAGTTTTTCCAAAATCTATCATTTAAGTAGACTTTTTGACAATTTATTATTTTTACAGAATATTTAGTAAAAAATGCCAAAAAGTCTACTTAAATTATAGATTTTGGAAAAACTTTCTTCTACAAAATTGTTCAAAATGATGTTTTCTAGTGGATAATACGGTTAGTTTTCTTAAAACAATGTATTTTTTCATAAAACGGTAAAAAATCACAAATGGTTGGGGTAGGCTAATAGTTGGGAGGGTTTGCAATAACAAGGTACTTGAATTTTTGGAGTATTTATATGTGGGTAGTAGACTACTAACTAATAGCCTAATAGGACTTTGTGGGCTTGTGGCGACATGATTGAATTTTTGGAGTATTTAATGTGTGGGCAGTGGACTAAGTAACTAATAACCTAATAGGAGTACAGTGGAATATTGGGGGGTGCCAATATCAAAATCACATTATATATTACATATGTTAACATGTATAGCATACATGTATATAAGGATTTTGAAATCTTGGGGGGTGCCATGGCACCCCTTCAGTTACCTTTAGCTCCACCCTTGGTTGTGAGTTTACTTCGAATAAAAGTTTTAGTACTCTCACCAATTACAACCACAGAAGGCATAGAGTTCTCGGTGTCGTTTGGTGTAACTTCCTGCGGATTAAAGTCATTTTTGGAGAAGTGATTCCTAAAATGAATTTTCTAAAAGGTTATTTAAAAAGAAAAAAAAAAAATAGTGTTTGGCAAATACAGATTTTAAAAGTCTTTTTGTATCGAAAAGTGTTTGAAGTTATTCTTCCTATAAATGTGGATTTTCAAAAGCAATTTTTTTTTACTTCTCTCAAATGGACTTCACAGAACCAGACTTCTTCTAAAAGTTCATTTGAAAGAACTCACCAAAAAACAAATTTTTTTTTCTCAATTTATTTATATGAATGCTTAAGCTTATGTATATATATGAATGCTTAAGAGTCCCCCCACCCATTTAGTTAATTCCTCTTATTACTTAGAAGAGTGCTAAATGGATTAAATCTATGTGAGACTAAATTTTTTAAATCAATTTAATGATGTGCTAGCATAACACAATCTCTAAGTTTGTACATTTTTGACAAATCCTTTATATTTTTTTTGGCAAAACAAATAAAAAAGTAAAAAGCCACATCTCAACAACCATAACCCCATGGACGAAGGACATCATATGCCAAGTGTAACTAACCCAAGTGAAGGTACAGAGAAAGAAGCGTGGAATAGAATACAGAGATTAATGAGGATAGACCAATTCCACGTTAGGTCTTTGTACGGAAAGTCCCCGCGTACATTGATTTTCTTCCACACAAACGCGTGCATGGAATTTTCGTAGCAACTCCTTCTAAGTCTCTCTCTCTCTCTCTCTCTCTCTCTCTCTCTCTCTCTCTCTCTCT
>JAESVK010000938.1:169872-183922 GCA_017140935.1 Hamamelis virginiana
TCTCTCTCTCTCTCTCTCTCTCTCTCTCTCTCTCTCTCTCTCTCTCTCTCTCTATATATATATAGAGAGAGAGAGAGAAATAGCATACGTAAGACCACAACAAGTGAGATTTATATCTATATATATATAGATTGATAGATAGATCATAGATATAGATTGTATTGGGGAGGAGAGATCAGAGAAGTAATAGAATGGAGGATATGCCACCAGGGTTTCGTTTCTACCCAACAGAAGAAGAGCTTGTTTCATTCTTTCTGCGTAACAAGCTTGAAGGTTGGAGACCGGACCTGGATCGGCTCATGGAGCGGGTCATACCCGTCCTTGATATCTACGAGTTCAATCCATGGGATCTCCCACGTTAGAATCTCCTCCTTCTCACTCTCTTTTTTTCTTTTTGCTTAAATGGGTATCTAAAGAAATTCTTATAATTAGTTTAATTCTAATTAATTTGAAGTTTTTAGCACTGGTTTAATTCTCCTTCCATTTCTTCTGTAACACCTTTGAACATAGAAGTTCACTTCGATCATCTTAAGAAGTGCATGTGTGTGTTTTCAATATATATATATATATATATATTGTTTTAATTTTAATTAGTTACCCATTTCGATTCTTTATTTACATGAATTAACCCTTTTTTTTTCTTAATTAAATTTCCTTAATTATTTTACTATGAAGATGAAAAGAAAAAGGAAATAATTAAAAACTTCAAATCTTACAGCAACTTTTTCTTTTCCTTCATTTTCTTGGCAATCAAACAAAGCATGCAAATTAGAAATAAATTTAAAGTAAGAATAAAAATTACAAGGGCTAGCATGTAAGATTACATATAAACTTTAGAAAAGAAATTAATTCAAAACAATTTTAATTTCAAAAGAAGCAGATTCACACTTGAGTAGTGCAATTAAGCAAAACCTCATTCTCATCAGATCAAGATCTTCTGGGTATTGGAAAGCTAACCCTTTTTATTCTTTGTTTTACAGATCACATATGAACTTTAGCATCTTTTTTTTTTTTTTTTTTTTGCTTTGTTTTTCAGTAGATAAAGATCTTCTTTTTGAATAAAAGCTAACCTTTTTTATTTCTTCTGAATTATTCTGTAATATTCAGCGTTTTCAGGAGAGAGGAGTCAAAGGGACCCTGAGCAATGGTTCTTCTTCATACCCAGACAAGAGAGAGAAGCAAGAGGAGGGAGGCCAAATAGACTCACAACTTCTGGGTATTGGAAAGCAACTGGGTCTCCTGGTTATGTTTACTCTTCTGGTAACCGCGTTATCGGGGTGAAAAAAACCATGGTTTTTTATGAAGGAAGAGCTCCAAGTGGAAGAAAAACTGAATGGAAGATGAATGAGTATAGAGCCATTGAAGGAGAAGCTAACCCTTCAAGTGGTGTAATTCCAACGGTATGACTTTAATTAATACTAGCTATCATCTTCTATTTTTCTTCTATATATATAAAGTGCTTATATATGATTTGAACATATTTAATCTTTTACTGGCAAATTAAGGCTAAAAGTATTTCTAGGTTATCATCTTGACTCAGCAAATTGCTTCTATGAATATGTTTGTGTTTTATATATAATTCACAAAAAGATAATTAAAACCAATATGATCATCAATTGATGATAATTATCTTTGAAGTTTTTTATTTTTTTTTGCAACTTTTGTTTTTTTAATGAATTTAGGCTTAATTTTATAATATTTAACCATTTTTGGGGTTTTAAACTTTTAATAGCCAAATTTGAGTCATTATAAAAAAATCATGATTTCAGCATGTTTCTGAGTGTAATTTTATGGTTTCATGAAGCCTAGGCCTTAAAAGTATAGAAGAGCGAGCAAGTGTTAATTAGGTCTTCAATATTGATTAATAGTGGATCTAGCTAGGGTTTTATAATATTCAACTTTAAGGATTGATCGATCACCTTTCTTTGTTTGATATGCTTTCCACTACATTGATTATTAGCAGAGCCGGCCCTAGGGGTAAGCCCAAGCGGCCACCACCTAGGGCATCAAAATTTTATCAAATTTTAGGGTATTGTCTTGGGATAAAGCTTGAATATATATGTATTGTATAGGGTATTCCATTAAGCATTAGCTCAAACCTAAAAGCTCTAAAATAAACCTTAAAAAAAAAAAAAAAAAAAGTATAGAGTTTCTTGATTTGAGATAAACAAATTCTACAATTTAGCCCCTATTTTTTGTTGTTGCATTTTTCTTTAAAATATTAATTTTGTTGATTTCTTGGTAGCATTGATCTATTTTTGTATAATACATTGCTTGTTGATTTGTTGCATATGTCTTGTTTGTATATGTTTGATATATTTGTAATAGCGACAGAAGGTTCGATGTGAGTCTATTGAAAACTCTTCTTGTGAATTGATTGTTGTAAGTTTTGTTTATTTGTTTGATATATTTGTAATGATGACAGGAGATATGGGGTAAGTCGATCTATTGAAAACCCTCATTGTGAATTAATTGTTGTAGGTTTTATTTATTTATTTGATATATTTGTAATCATGACAGAATTGGAAAAAAAAAAAAAATTCTCTTTGTGAATTGATTGTTATAGGTCTTCTTTATTAATTTAAGGAAAATTTCATTTGTTCTGATCCCTTTTCGTCATCCCTTTCTATCCTGCCTCATGCATTTGATTAACTTGAAATAAGTATTTTGAGAAACCGACAATTGGATTTGATGGTCAACTTACACTTATTATGAATGCAAAATATCACATTCATCCAATGGTCGGTTTTTACAATTATGAAAAAAATTGTAAAAGAATAATGAAAAAAATGTGAAAAACTGTCACAATCTTTTCTTTTGAAAAAACCAACTATTGGAACAATGTGATTTTTTGTATTCTTGATACGTATAAGTGGAGCATCAAATTCAACGGTCAGTTTTTCAAAATAACTGTTCCAAATTGGTCAAATGCATGAGGAAGGACAAAAAGGAATGACGAATAGAATTGTTGTTAATTTAATTATATTTATAACAATGAAAGGAGGTTCAGGGTAAGCCTATTAATTGAAAATCCTCTTTCTAAATTGATTATTATTGGTTTTTACTTTTTTTTTCTTTTAAAAAATATATATATTTGTAATGATAATAGGAGGTTCGGGATGAACCTATTGAAAACCTTCTTTGTTAATTGTTTGTGGTAGATTTTAGGTTATAAAAAATTAAGGTTCAAAAACTAAAATTTTACAAGCAAATTTTTTTTGTCAATACATTATGGGGACAACATTTTAGAAGTTCGCCTAAGACATCCAAAATATCCCAAGGCCGGCCTTGATTATCCGTACATGAAATACTTAAGATGTTGACTAGTTGTCTTGTAAAATTTCTTAGTAATCGTACCAGTAATTTGAATTTGAATCCTGCTTTACTTTCATCATAATAGGGAAGTATTAAGGGATGGAGGGCTAATCGTGTCGTATAGCTCATAAGTTAATTTACTGTTGTTCTTTAAGAATCCAAAAAAAAAAAAAAAACAGTACTTTAAAACCGATTTAATTTTGTAACCCAATCCGAGATATATTTGGCCTGATTTCTTGTACTTGTTCTATATATCTGCATGCAGTTAAGGCAAGAATTCAGTTTGTGCCGAGTTTACAAGAAATCAAAATGCTTGAGAGCATTCGACAGACGGCCGTCGACCGGAGTAGAGATTCGTGAGGCAACAGCTCAACAAACTCATGGTAATGAGGCAACAATAATCTCTCATCAGAACCATCCAGTTGTGGTGGAGAGAACAAGTTCACCAGAGAGTTCATCCTCAGGAGACCAAGCTCATCCCTCTCAAACTGGGGAAAGTAGCAATTTGGGAATAGCTGCAGATAATGAACCTTTGTGGGAATGGGAACAATGGGATTGGATGTAAGGGAAAAGATCGAAGCTAGAAAATGGAAGATCGAGTTTCATATGAGAAGAGACATGGAAGGGGACACCGATCAAATAGCAAGAGAAACAAAAAAAGGAAAATGGAAGGATCCGCAGCCCTCCTCAAATGAATAGCCGCCATTAGTAATGCTGCAACAATGTTGAAAAGTACAATAACAGTATTATTAATTTTTGTAGAGGACCCATCTTTATGCATGGGGAGGAAATTAAAAGGACCCATCCCAGTAGTCTATGTTGATTTTAACTGGATCAAATTTCAACAATAATTATTTTCTTTGGTGTACATGATGATTGATGACGTATAAGTGGAGAAATTCTAACCTAATCGATATGATCTTCAAGGATTTCTTCAATAACACTAATTACATTAAATTAATATATAGGTATAGAAATTGACTTATGAAAACAACACTCACATTCGTCATTTGTTCCCACTGACTTTAATATAATTTTATTCTTGGAGGATTTGAAGCAATTAATTAAGAACCATCCTTGTCTTTGCATGCAATAAATAAAACGCGTGAGGAAGAAGCTAGGAAAAGAATAACTACCAAATATTTTATCAATTATTTTCAATTCCATAGATGCTACAAGTTCATATGCATGATTAACAATCGTACTTTAGGAAAAGATGAAAAACCATAAATAAATAAATAAAAAGGAAATTTATAAGTAATTTTTAGTGTATTTCTTCTTCTTCTTTTTCAACAATTCTATATATTCAATCTCCATTTTCTTCTTTTTTGGTGTGTCTGACCAACTTAGAACAGATATTTTGAGAAATCAACCACTGGATTACATGTTCCACTCATACATATCATGCATGTCAAAAATCACATTGTTCTAATGGTTGGTTTTTCAAAAAATAGATTGGAATTTATGTTTTATAATTTTTCTCAAAACTATGAAAAGCCGACCGCTGTATCGATATGATTTTTTGCATACATGATTTGTATGAGTGGAACATCTAATTAATCCAACAGTCGGTTTCTCAAAATACTTGTCCCAATATACGTACATGCGAGGGAGGAAGAAAATGAAGGCTAAAAAGAAAGGTTGAATGGAATTTTTCTTTTTTTTTTAATATTGTTTTCCAAGATCCAAATAGAGAATTAATATTATACATGATGATGAAGTATATATATATATATATGTAGAAATATAGTGGATGATTTCATCTATTATTAGAAATTAGTTTGGACCCAAACCTCAACTGGATTGGGCTTAGAAAAATTGGATTGGGCTCATAATATACCCTAATCATATCCATCGTCTACATGAATCATTTTTTTTCCCTCACATTTAAAACATATATTATGGTATTGAAATTTCGCAGTTGGTTACAAGGGAATAGATATACAGTAAGAGTCAAAAAATAAGTTACAGTTTGAATGTTTGATCGAGTATCTGTAATCAAATATTCAGTCATTTCACTATAGTTTAATAAACTATAGTTTACTAAAAATCAGTATAATTTAGTAAAAAAGATTAGATATGAATTCAAAAAATGGTCCAAGAATGATGGATTTACATTCAAATATTGTATAAAACAAAATGTAATTGTTAAATTTCTTTAAATGGTCAAAACCGATTTTTGTACGCTAATGGTAAGTCCTCAAGATTTGATCAACCTGTCCAAACCAGAAAACAGGTGTCATGGTGACCAAAATCCAAGTCTGCAGGTTGGTGATAAATCTAAGACCAAGTGCTAGGGGGAGGGCCTACCATTAATTCGTAAGTCTCTCTTTCCCCTCTCTCAAGCAACCACTTTTTGGATTCCTACCTACTTGGTAATTCAGGAAAACGAAAGTCTTATAACTCGTCTCTAGCACACAAATGAAGGTCAAATGGGAAAAGTTATATATATATATATATATATATATATATATATATATAGAGGTTTTCTCTTATGAGCATCACCTTACTTTAAGCTAAAGTAAGCATCTAACAGTAGAGCCGCATGTGATGTAATTTTGGAAAACTGACCGTTGGATTAGATACCCCTATAATGTATGTCATGCCTGTCAAAAATCACAGTGATCCAACGGTTAGTTTATGAGAAAACTGACTGTGAAAAACTATGATTTTTTTGTTCTTTAAAATGTTATCATTTTTTGGCAGTCAGTTTTCTCATAAGCTAACCGTTGGATCACTGTGATTTTTGGCAGGCATGACATACATTATAGGGGTATCTAATCCAACAGTCAGTTTTCCAAAATTACATCACATGCGGCTCTACTGTTAGATGCTTACTTTAGCTTAAAGTAAGGTGATGCTCATAAGAGAATTTCTTTATATGTATATGATTTTTTTTTCCTGTGAATTTTAAAAATAATTTTTTATTTTTTTAGAATTCAATAAGCAGAAAATAAAGAATAAAAAAATTATTTTTTATTTTTAATTTTCAACTTGCATTTTGAAAAATAAAATTGATTAGGGCATGTATGATATTATATACCCTCAAGAAAAATGATGTTGTTGCATTAATTAGAAAATGAAATAGTTATTTGTTGGACGGTAATTATATTTCTAAGTTTGAGAATTAAAATGATTAATTCCAGTAGGTAGCTTGACCAAATTAAGCTAGCTAGGCAGGAACAAGCCTAACAACTTCCTCCTTTCAGATGGACATTATAATTTTCTTCTATATACTCCTTTTCCAAATTCCGTACTATTGTGGAAAGTGATTGCCTCTTTCTTTATGTCTACAAGATTATGAAACATATGCTTCTGTTTTTTCTCTTTTCTCTCTTCTTTTTCATTTTTCCTTTTCCTTTTCCCTCTTAACATTCTGTTTTTTCTCTCTTCTAATGGAAAAATGTGGTTGCATTATTCTCTATATGCAATTTTTGCTCCATATTTTCTTATGCAATTTTATTCAATCTAATGCAGAGTCTTATATATACATACACAATATCACTTGAGTATGATATGTATTACGACCGTGAATATGAATACACACACTTTAGCTCGTGAGTTATGTCGATCACGGACAGCCATTATCAACACTGCGCACACACAACATCGCGAGCCTAATCCAGCATGTATATACTATACTATTAGATGTTTCAATCTTGAAAAAAAAAAATTTAATTGACTTAAATATATATTCCGGACTGAAAATCAGTCTCGAGACTTTGCGTGTGAGAGTCTCTAAGCGGGCGTATTTAGGCTAGTTAAAGCTTAAGGGACCGTATGAACATGACCTCTAGCACCTTCTAGACCACGAAATTATGGATTGTCCTACTGCTTAGTCGGTCATTTTTAAAGAAATGGTATCAGGCGATTGACGATGATTAAAGGTTAATGCTCTTGAGTTCTAGTGTGGAATGTCTAAGAAAAACTAAAATCCGATTCGAATTACATCGAAAACAAACCGATCAACTTGCTTGGATGAAATTGAAAATGCAATAACAAGGAAAATACTTACAATACTTAGGATTACAACGCTAAAAATGAAAATCGACATACTTAAAATAAAAGGATGCTTGGAAATTGAAATGCGACGCTTGCTTGAAGTAGAAATGCTTCAAACTTGAACAACTACTGCTAGAAATTGAGAAGATGTTTGAACTAAACTAAAAAAATTTGAAATAAACTTTAAGAGAAGATTGCTTGCTAAGAGAAAGGCTTGAAAATCTACTCGAAGGTCTTAAGCATTGTGCTGTTTTGGAGTTGTTATTGTTATCGTTTATCTCTTTGATTGGGTATATATAGGGCCACAGCCAAGTGTGGCCACCCTTGACAACTACCCACTTTATGCTCTTGAAGTAGTGCTCCATTACTTTTAAACCTCCCACTTCATGCTTAAATTATTTCAGCATGTCCCACTAACTTTTCTAGATTTTACCATTGCTTTACATGTGGCATAACCATCCACTTAATAAGTTAATGGTCACTTCCTTGATTAACTTCACTCTAATTAAATTAAGGACCCACTAATAATATGATTAGTGGCCACTAACACACCAACTTCCACGCCACATGGCCACCTCACCATTAATTGGTTATTTTTATGGTAAACAATATCCTTATAAATTTATAAAAATTCATAAATAAATATAGTGCCATAAATTTTACCAACCACAACAAACAATTTTTTATAATTAAATTAAAACTTATAGGGCTTACAAATTTAAAAATAGTACTCTAATAAAAATGTTCAAATATCCGTGGTGCTTACAAATTAGCAGATAGGATGGGAAGATTAGATTATATGTAGAAAGTTGATAATGAAAATTAAATATAAATCATCTAACAATCAATAGAAGGTGCATACAAATCAGTAGACAATCAACACCATCAAATGCCTGTGAGTTATGTTCTAAGCATTTTAACGCAGCCAGCAGCAATCGCAGTCATGCTGCCAGCACTTTCTCCTTTTCAGCAAAACCATTTTCTGATTCCCAAAAGTGGATAAATTACTGAAATAAAGCAGGTTCTATCTTTGAAGCAAATCACTGGCTATAGAAAAACTCGGGACAAGTAAAGAACAGGTCGTAGATGAATTCTAAATGATATATCAAACATAAGAGTGGAATAAATCAATACATGAGTTGACCCAATTGTTCTTTAAAGATGTACATGTAACAGATTCTAGCTTTACATAGAGGGTAATTTTCCATTTTTTTCCCTTTTTTTTTCCTTGTATGCTGATCGATTTAATCTATTAAAACAGGTTCCTATGATCAACATCATGCAACTGAGATGAGTATAACTTTGATTTCTTAATATTTATCACCACTCATCTTCAAGGCTAGCTCGGTGGAAACACAAGACAGTGCAGACAAATATGAAGAAAGAGGTGAACTCGATGAACATAGCTCCTGTACCAATCAAATCGGCGTGCCTAAGGATTATAGGAATGGCTATGCTCCCCACTGCAGATGCCCCTGTCATGAACTTAGCCGCATCTATCCAACTGTAATAAAGATATGCCAAAGATTGAAAATAAAAATATAGCCATGTGATGCAGTTAATTAAGCACGTCGTTTCAAAGCATTGTTAATCAGAGAATTACACTGAAAAACATCTTAACAGCACACGTGGCAAAAAGTAATTTAACCTAAAGGTAGCTAGTTCCATAATAAGGTAGCTAGTTCCATCAAAGTATGGAACTACTTTAGAGTACGAAAATATGGAAAAAGAACAGTGATGCTTTAGGAAATGTTAAGAGACATATATACAAAGCAAGTATTCAGTATACTACAAATAATAATCATGCAAAGCAGAAAAGACATGCTGAAGGGGCAAATTTACATTACTTCTGGATTTTAGTGAGAACTCCATCCATCTCTCTCGCTCTCTCTGTCCAAAATATTTTTCAAGTTTCTACGAAACTTTTGGAAAAAATCTCAAAACATGACAAAAAACAATGTGAAGAAAAACATATGAAGATGTTTGAATGCTCAAAACTTTTTGATGAACTTTATATTGATGCATTACAGACAAAGGCACCCAATGTTTTTCTTCAACCATAACAATACCATGTCAATCAGCAAATAAAGAACTATTTGTGGGCCCAAAAACAGGATCTATAAATAGAATACTGCATAACACAAAAATGTCTTGGCATCATAATCATAGGTTATAAATTAGAGAAACTTAACATGCCTAAAAATACTTAAGATGTACAAAACACAATTCTTTGTAAGATTACATGAAGGAAAAACTTTTCTATATGTTAATGGTCTTAAATATAGTGATACTCACCCCCCACCATCACGGCTGGTTAAGAATTGGGTGGTCCCACCACCAAAGAACAGACAAGGCATAGGCACCAGTACATACATGAGGGCTGCAGGAGCAATAAAATTCATATCATAAACCTTTCCAAAGCAACCCTAGTTGAAAGGTAGACTAACCAAAACCCTCACAAACCTGACAACATTGGCCACCAGTTGCTGTATATTGCACAAGCCTGCATCCAAATAAAGAAAAAGGCAATTGTAACAATCATAGAAACAAAAGAGAGGAGAGGGTGGTTTGAAATTCATTCAGCAGAAGTTGTTCATGGTTAATTTCTCTTTTTAGTATTCTTCTTCTTCTTCTTTTTTGGTGGACAGGAATGTCCAGGTAAGCAAGCACATTTATTGCCCAACAATTTCTATTTTAAATAGTAGTAATCATATGAAGCGTTCTCCTGTTTGCAATTGGGGAATGAAAAAACTGCAAAGTTCCCCAAAAATGAAGTCACAACAGAAATGAAAATAATTTCACTGATAGCCAGGACATTGTCTGGAATGTTGAAGTTGAAGTTGAAGTCATAATTCGCTCAAAGTTAAACATTAAAATGGGTTAACACGGAAGGCAAAGCACAAGAAGAGACTATGACTTCAATTTGACAATTTAAAACATGCGGATAAATTTATCATCAAGGGGCATCAAAACTTTGTAATGCTTTTTTTCAATGAACCCAAGAGTATGAAGAATACAAAAGTTGCCAACAAAAAGGCTACCTAGATAATATTAGGATATTTGGCAAGTTTGTCATGTCTAGGAGTGTAAATGAGATTGACCAAAGCTAACACATTAAAGATTTTTTTTTTTTTTTTGGAGGGGCTGAAACCCATTCAAGATTAGTTCGAGTAAGTTTTGGCCAAGCAAGAGCTTGTTCACAAGCCTAACTGAGTAGTTGAAAGAGTCAGTCTTGATCATCGAAACCAGGATAATAATGATGAAGAAATTTGAGCACTGATGTAGTAGCAGACACCTCCATCATTAGGGTTGTCACCTTCTACCTGGATGTATCCACCTTTTTCTGTTTGTTAAGCCTCACAGCTATGGGACTTCCAAGAGAAAACTACCATCACAGTTTATCAACCACTCACAAGACCGCCGAGATCTTCAACTTAGCTCCCCAAGGTAATCCACCCAGCCCTTCCCAACCCATACAAGGGGAGCAGAAGATAATGAAAGGGAAATGAAGTCCGAACAAAATTGTAACACAAGAACCTCCGTATACATCATAACACAAGCTACCCATTCCATCAATCATACCAATCGAGTCGATAAGCCACTCCGATTCATTCTTATCGGAAGATAACGAAAGAGAGAACTTACAACCTCACGGGTGGAGAGGGATTCAAACCCCTGGTATTCCTATCAACACTTCAGTTTTCAAGACCGACTCTTCCCGTGCTCCCAGTTCAAGACAGTAGGAATAAGAACTCTGGTTTGTTCCTCAACATAAGTATTTTATATCATAATCATATTTTCCTTAACAAGTGCGAAGTGCCAAACGTAGAAACAAGAAGCAGAAGAGGAAACAGACGTGTGAAGCAGGCTCATTAAAAAAGGAACATGCAGGAAGCAGGGACCAGCTAGGAATCTATGATGTGCTGAAAGCATCTAGGAAGCTTTATGAGATTGTAACAAGAAGCACAGCAGCACACATGAAGCATTTATAAGTGATGAGGCATTTAGAATCTAGAAAAGGCATGATATAATAATACACCAATAAAAGTGAAATATAATATAACAGTAACCATTTAATCTAATGGATTTACAAATAATGATTACCGTTCACCAATTAACTATTAGCTCACCACTTAGCTTATCAATAAATTACTAAACTAGTCTTAACAACTAATATCATTTCTGATGAAAGAAGATGAGCTTTCCATAATCTTAGAAGACAGGTTCCATAGTAGTAGTTGTATACTCAGGATGCACACTTGTACAATTCAGGACCCACAAACTTCAAAAAGAAACAGGTCACTATTCTAGAGGAAGTGGGAATGGTGCAATTTCAAGTGTGCTTCATTAAAAGAATAAAATATGTGATGCTTCCCAGGTTCCGTTTCAAAAGCGCATATTAGTTGAAATGGGCCTCCCACTTCCACGAGTGCTTTTGGTGACTAAGGTCCTTCCTCACTCACAATATCAGCAACTTGAGCCAAAGATGACTCATTTGATTATATACTTAAGCCAAAGATGTCATCACTTTATTATATTCTTATTTTTTTAGTAGTAGGAAAAAATAAATAACCTTATATGTGAGGTATTGTAACCATGTGGCTTTGTCATAGCCATGAAAGAAGGATGTACATGAGTACTAGAGATCAAACTTTATGCTGCATACTTAATGGTGTATTGTTTGGTACTTCTAATAATTATATGGACATTAATGCCCTTTTTGTGATTTTGTTATCATATTTGTGCATAATTTATACCTTGACATGCTTTGTTTTAAACGGATCACAAGCTTCCTTGCACAACTGCACATTTTCCATTTCCAATTATTGTATCTCCATACAGGTGGATGCATTCGGAGAGTAATGTGAAATATTAACTTTCTTTGGATTAAAATTTTCAATTTTTAAAAGCTGTCAAATGTTTACATAAATTTTTTGTCATTTTATTGCATCTTAAATGTTTTTCCTCTCTGGAACGAACAAAACTTGCCTTCAAAATGAAATTTTGCATGATGTCTACCACTCCTAGACTAGTCGAACTAAGACGATTTGAGCGAATCTGAAGAGCCTCAACATTGATGACCATAGACTCTAACCTAAAAGATATAATTAACTTCTAAGGAACAGTATGGACACCACTTTATATGAGCATGTTTGACATAATATCTGGATCGTATTACAATTTAACAAGCAAGTATTAGTAAGGTCCTTACATTCCAACATTTTTCAATGCCCGAGAGGCACCAGGGACAAAATCATACCTACTTTGTAGTTACCATACATATTCTCAGTATTAATATCTTAATAAGTTTTGTTTTTAAAAATATAAACAGATCAAATCCAGAATGTTCAATGGCAAAGAAACGTGAACTTAAACAGAATATGGAGATCACATGCATATCATGAAACTAGATTATATAACATCATAAAAATATTACTCATTATTTGCAACAATGTAGAACCATCACAAGTCCATGATAAATCAGATTACGAAAATATACCAAGATCTGTAGTAGAATGCTAGCTGAAAACATAAAAGCAAGCCCAGCAAGCCTGCAAATTAATACAGTTATATCAGTTTTTATTCAGGCTGCATTACAGGCCAAAGTAACAGATTTAAGTTTCCAACTTACACTATAGAGGACAAGAACGTTCAACAGCCCCAGAATAGCAATGAACCCAAACGAAAAATAGTTAGTACCAATAATAATAACGACAAGGCATATCAACTGGTGAAACATTATAAAACAACTGAACTTAATGCAATTTAAAAAAAAAAAAAAAAAGGCCATCATAATCCAAAAGAATTATTTTCTGAAAATAGTAATAAATTTTCTCATAATCAAGCAAAACCCTCCACAACAAACCTTGCCCCATTTTTTGACATGAAACGACAATATATTGAAACAAGAAGGATACCACCAAAAAAGAACAAGGTATCTTTCCAGAGGCCAAATATAAACAATGAAATCCTAAACTATAAAAGTACGACCAAAACCACATTTGGTCTTAAAGTATGACCAATCCTTTGATTAATAATACTAATATGTAGGGTGCTACTGTGGTTCCTGTTGCTGAGTTTCAAGTGTTGAAATATAGTTGGATTTGTACAAAGGGAGCAGGTTTATTGAGCATTCAAGTCGAGGGAGATTCACAACTAAATGTGGACTGTATCTTGGGAATATGTAATATTCCTTGGAGACTTGGAGGTTGGGTCAAGCTATTCGGCTTTTGATAGCTAGCTTTGAGAAGGCATCTATAGCCACATTTTTTAGGGAAGCTTATAGGGCTGTGGATTCTATAGCTTGATTAGAACATAATATAAATAGAAGGGTCCATGGGAATGGTATTTTTTCCCAGTTGCCTGGGAACAGTTATTTCGGATGACATTAGAGGGTGGCTCTTTCTAGAACATGCAATTTGTTCATGTTTTTTTAAAAAAACATAAATAAATAATTATGAATCTCAAAATGGAAAAGAGGCTTAACCACTTGAGAGACATAAAATAATTTTTTTTTTTTTTTTTAAAAAAGGACAAATATTTATAGAAACATGTCTCTCATAAGTTTCTCAAGCACTTTTGGAAAGCTTCTAAAGTTCCCTAAAGTTTTCAAAACATTTCGTAGAATTTTTCCCTAAGTTAGCCAAAGATTTCTTATTGGTTTCCTTATTGTAAAGTTTCATCCCAACTTCAGAAGTAGGTGTCCGTGGAAGTCGGTTTCCCATCCAAAAGG
>JAESVK010000938.1:184796-197278 GCA_017140935.1 Hamamelis virginiana
AAAAAAAAAAAAAAAAAAAAAAGATCACAAAAACAATTCGGCAGTTCCACTATAAAACAAGATTTTCAAACCCATATCCACCCAAAATCCAATCCTTGGAATTGAAGTCAAATTTGAATACTCCCATCAAGAAGATGCACATAAAATGCGAGATTTCAAACTAGGGAACCCAAATCCACCCTAATTCCCAAAATAACAACAGCCTTTACATGATTTCAAACCAAGCTAGACCCAATATCCAAACAATTACATGATATCCATTAACAAGAACTAATCTTAATTTACAGCAAAACTCAATATCAGATCCCTACTCATTTTGGAACGGAGAATGTAGTAAACAGTAGAAAATATACATATGTGTGTGCGTGTACTGTCCTAACTCCAATTCTAGATTCTTCAGCTCAAAACCACAGGAATCATATATGCGTGCGTGCGTGCGTGTGTGTGATTCACAGATAAAAGAGAAGAATCGTACCTTCGATGGTCATCGCCATTGATGGAACTCCAAGGAGCAGAAAGGAATTAGAGATACAAAATAAATAAATAAATCTATATCGAAGAGAAGAAGGGAAAGGTTCGCCGGCGAACGATCGAATGCTTTTGTTTTCCAACAGAAGGAGAGAGAAGCAACAGCAAAGAAAAAATGCGAAGTTTCCAAGTTATTTTGCCCTCCGCCACGTCTTATAAATCCTATTTTTCCAAAAAAATTATAATAATAATTTTTAAAAAAAAAAAGTGTTAAAATGAATTCAAATTTTTTATTTGTTATATGGAGGATAAAATTTTAAAAAATTAATAAATGATTAAATCATCTGTTGGATCATTTAAAATGCATATTTTGGATGTTTAATTTTTTTGAGATAAATTTATTAGGTTTATTTATTGAATAAAAATTTATTTATTTTTTAATTTAAAATGAAATTTATATGGAAAAATTACTAATTTTTAATTTGTTATTGCAATTTTTTTTTTTTTGTCAAATCAAGAGCCCAACCAATCTCCGTCCACTTCCCATGCAGGGCACCGCCTCATAGGTTTGTAATACGCTCAGAATATTAAATTTGATTAGTGGCTTGTTAAGAGAGTTTGATTGATTTCAAACCTAAATGTTTGGGTTTGCCGCTTATCTTTTTGTCGTCATGCCAACTCTCGTTAGTTAATTTGTTATTGCATTTTGTTGACAAAAGTAGTTAACCAAATCTTGATATTAGGATCATTAGACGAGCAAGGAATGCAAATGGTCTCGTCTGTCTTAAGGACTAATTTAAATTCAAAACTTATCAAAAATAAATCTAGAAAACATAATAAAAAATAAAAAATAAAAGGAACATAAGAATAGGACTTATCTTTTGATGGGACTTATTATATATATATATATATATATATATATATATATATATATATATAAACGATTCTGTAAAAATGTTCTTACGTTTCTTACCGTCAGCCCACTTTTACTTGAAGCGGTATTTTGAAATCATTGGATTAGATCATCTTCATATATATGTCATGTCTGCCAAAAATCACAGTCATTTAAGGGTTGGTTTTAAAAATTCAAACATTTAAACAACTCTAAAAGCATCCAATGGTACATATCGTCAAAATGTTTCACAGACTGTATTTTGAAAACAGATTGTCAGATCACTGTAATTTTTGGCAGACATGACATTCACAAAAACATTATCTAATCCAACGATCGGTTTTTCATAATACATATCCTACTACTTCCAAAAAGGGTGGGCTAATGATAAATTAGATAAAGACGTCCTTACCTTATCAAAATTCTATATATAAATATAGAATATCATCAGTTTAAACTCTTGTAAGAAGAGCTATGATTATACGAGTGAAAAAAAAAAACATTAATCTCCATACTACTTAAGAATTGATTATATAACTCTTCTTTTCACCAATTTTTATCTTTTTAGCAAATAATAAAAACTTTCGCTAACCTCAAGTTCTTCCTGATATTAATGAATGGGTATTGATGTATTTTCATTTACTCAAACTGAGCATCTCTCACCTTGAAGTAATAAGACATGCGACCAAGTCAACAAACCAACTCTCTTTCACATTCAATGCATTATACATCCAATAGTTATCAAAACATTGATTATAAAAGGTTTTTGCAATTTCACACAGTTCATCCAATTGAGTGATGGGGTCTTGAAGGGAAAAATGTACCTTCCCATAATCTCCAATTTGGTGAAACTTATTGATCACCATGGACCAAGGTCTAAATCTTGGCATTGGATGGACTACTACAATTATTTAGGGCTTCTGTTATAAAGTGCACTTTATGGAAAGTTGTATAATGTGACTTTTATAGGGCAAAACTCAGATATTATTTTGAAAAACTAACCATTGGATTAGATGAATTGCTTATGAATTTGAATTTCATTTTCGCAAAAAATCACAGTGATCCAATGATTAGTTTCCGAAAAAACTAACTTGGAAAAAACTGGTGACATTTTAAATAACAAAAAAGTCACAATTTTGCACTGTAACATTTAAAAGACACATGAAATTAAATGTGTTATAACATTTTTCAAAATGCCATGATTTACACTCCATCAAATTTACGAAAGTAAAACTTTTCAACCCTACAACAACATCAACATGTCTAAACCTTTAGGAGTTGCAGCTTATTTGAAAAGGCAATTGCAATCCATTCCAACTCAACCAAACACCAACGCACCTGATTGATCTCAGCTGTGGTTCCATACCACATCACCGGCTCCACATCCTCACCATTCTCTAATCTCGAACCACCATTGCTGCCGCTGGCGAGGGCGGCAGCCACCACCTCCCATATCAGAGCCCTAGAATCGTCGCCAACGGAACACAATTGCCGACCAGAGTGTGGGGCCCACGAAATAGCATTGACACTCCCCTTATGCTTCTTAAGCTCCATCAAAGGGGCAGTTGGAAACCTTATGTCCAAAATTACCACTTTGTTACTATCCATTCCTACAGTGGCCATAAATCTTGGGTCACTTTTGTTCCATTCTAGCCTTAATAATGGACTCTCAGGGCTTGAATTCTCATAAACAATAGTGGATCTTTCTTTATCTCTCAAGTCAAAAACTCTCACCGACCCATCACCGGAAACTGAAGCAAATACCCCTAGCCCACCCCATGAAATATCAAACACTTCTTTGTCATGTGCCACTAATTGAGTATCAACAATCTGTCTCTCTACGTCCCATATTGTGCATGTTGTGTCGACACTCGACGTAGCGATACGTCGAGTATCGAACTCAGCCCAATCAAATGAAGTGACCGCCGAGTTGAATTCGCTCTTATTGCCGTTGAGGAGCGCCTTTAGCTCGATTCGGTCGTCGTGGATCTCCCATAACTGAAAATAAACAATAATAAAAATAAAAAAATTAAATAAATAATTAAAATAATAGGTAATTGAAATAACAAAATATATAACTCTTGTCAAAAACATAAGTTTCAACCCATCTAGGGTAGCTCCCACCACCCCAGATGGCGGGTGTTAAGGTTTTGGATACAATTTTCAAAAAAATTTGGGGTTAGTTTAAAATTTTTAGAAGTTTTTTTAATTTAAAAATAATTCTAAAAAGCTATAGGTGATAGATTATAATTTTTAAAATTTTTGTGGTTGTTTTAGAAAGTAAGAGCAGTTGAGTGGAATGGGTCTATAAGCTATAGGTGATTGATTTGACTATTTTACCCTTATCTCTCACTCTCTCTTTCTCTATGAACATATGTACATATGTAATATACGGAGCACTTGGAATTTAGGAAATTAACAGAACTTATATAATTTAGAAATTTAATTACCTTTGGAATATATATAAAATTAGGAATATGGCCAATTAATTTCTAGTTTATAGAATTACTATAAAAATACTAACAATCTATTAAAGGTACGTTGCCCCCATAAGAATAAATTCATAGTTCTGTCCCGTTTGGACAATAAGGTTTTGGTTTCGAGACCTCATTATGTAAACAAAAAAAAAAGTTTCAATAAATAAATCGATACTAACTCGTAGGTAGTCGCCGGAGGTGGCAATGAGGTCGGGATTGATCGTGTCGTCGGAGGGGAAGAACATTAGGTTTGTGGGTGCATATGGGTGGTCAAATAATAATCGATTATCGGTAGAGAAATCTGCAGTGTCAGGATTGAATTGGATGAGTTCAACTTTGTTGCTGTACTCTTCAACAAAACTGCCGATGGCAAGGCGAAATTTCTTGTCATTTCTCATGGACCATGCCAAGGAGTAGATTTGCCATTGAGCTGTGTGAGTGTTCACTCCTGGTTTCATTTCTGCTGGGCTGTGCATAGTTTTGTTACAAAGGGTTCAATTATAAGAACGGGTTCAATTCAATCTCTGCAATGTACATATTAAAACAGCATTAAAATTGCTTATTATTATGCTTATATATATATAAAACAACTTTAGCATGCCATTTATTAATAGGAAAATTCATTTTAACTGACTTGAAAAAGTTGCTCTATCGATCTTGTTTGGATATTGAAAAATGTGTGAGAGAGACGAAAGAAAAATTTTTAGAAATGCTTTAGAGAAGAATTCATTTTAATTCAATTTTCAGCATTTTTCTTTTTCTTTTCGTTAGGCACCATTTGGATTTGTTTTTGTTAAGTACTTATTTGCTTTTTTAAAATTTTGAAATATAAATTTTCTTAGAAAAATTTTAAAAAAGCAAATAAGTACTTATAAAAAACAAATCCAAATGGTGCCTTACTTTTTTCCAAGATCTAAACATAACCTATATGTTAATATCTCATGTGGAATTATATGGAGTGGAAGGTTAATTTTAGCAGCATAGACACACAAACATTTGGGGTCATTGTATTAGCATATATAATACTTAGATTTGATAAACTCCCGAGGCATATTTTGTTAGACACGTCTCTTTTCATAGACTAATGTGGCCCACATGCTACATCTTTCTATGTGGTTAACCCATTAATTATTGAGTAATTATCATAATAATTCCCTATTCCCATATCATCTTATAGTGGTTTATGGGATGATAGTTTTCGAGTAAACTACCTATTAGTGAGCAAAGTGGCAGAATAGCCAACACACCCAAACAACCCCACTCCCGCCCCCCCCGGGCCGCGGAACAAAGAAAAAAAAAAAAAAAAAGAGAGAGAGAGAGAGAGAAAAAAAAAAAGGTTAGATAAATAAAAAGGCACTTTTAAGTATTTTAAATATTTAGCAAGAGGGGAAAAAATTGGAATTTGATACTTCAAAGCAGAGGATATTCAAATGTAATTTTGCAAACTTGGGTACTTAAGTAATTAAAGGGAAATCAAAGTGCGTCGTCCCTAATTACCAACCAAAAGAAAAAAGTAGCAATGTCGCTATCTTATAAAGAGATGTTCGGGAGTTAAGTAACGTAAATTCCTTCCTACTATTCGATGCAATATTTTAACATAAGCATATATTCGTTCCATAATTTCATAATTTGATATGCATGTGCATGATCAATTTTTTTTTTTTTGTTTTTTTTGTTTTTATTACCTGATTGATTACACAGCAAATTGTTAGTAAAATAATAGAAACCTCCTTGTCTCGGTGAGAAAATAAGCATTATACATTTTACAATAAGTAATATTATGCATCCTAAATGTGGGGTCCATTTTTTTGTCATAGTAAAAAATACGGCATTTTACGTCAATAATTCTAAGTTATCGAAATATTACATGAACAAACCTAATTTAAAGATAATTACTAATATTTTTTTTGGACCAAAATACCCTTATGTAGACAAAATAATAACTATTTTACCAAGTAAACGATCAAAGGTATTAAAAAAAAAAATTATAATTTTTGTTAACAATCTCCATTATTGCACTGAATCATCAATTTAATATATAATCCCCAATTACCAGAAATGAACAGAATCCCAATTTAACAAATGATCCAAAACCCACTAATGAATTAATACACAATCCTCAATTTTAATAAGAATTTTCAATCCTCAACTCCAAACCTATCATTAATAAGGGACATGAAATGACAGGCGTTAAATATTTATTTGACGTATTGAGGATTATGTGTAAATTTTTGGATTCCGTTTAATATTGAAATTTTGAAATTCTGTGTAAAATTGAGGATTCTATGTAAAATTAGGTATTGAGGATTATGTACAAAATTAAAAGTCAGAGTCAAATTTTAACCATTTGAATGGTATTTTGATCCAAAAAAATAGTAATAGATTCATTTTTCGTAATTATCTTTGAATCGAATTCATTCATATAATATTTTAAAAATTTAAGATTATTGACATAAAATGCCCTAAAAAATATAACGGGGAGATTCATTATATTAGAGATACTAGACATTAATTATTTTCTTCGGACTATATACATACTTTTTGCAGTTTCCACGAGTTTTTTTGGGATGGAAGAAAAGTAGGGGCTTAGCTTCTGAAAAAAGGATACCCATAGAACTGTTTGTGAAACAAAGTCAAAACCTAACCAATAAATTCCAAATCTGTTAAATTTTCAAATTCTGGACAGTGGGCCAATAATCTAGGACCTTCCGAAACATTTTATTATTTAAAAATAATATATTAAATTTTTTTTAAAAAAAAAAGAAGATATTTTACGTTAGTAATCCTAAATTTTCGAAATATTACATAAATAAATCCGATTCAAAGATAATTTACGTTAAATATATTTTTTGGACCAAAATACTTTATGTAGACAAAATAATAACCATTTTACCAAGTAAACGGACAAAAATTCAAAAAAAATTGTTAACTATCTCTAATATTACAGTGAATTCTAATTTAATATACAACCCCTAATCCCAAAAAATGAACAGAATCCTCAATTTAACAAAGAATTCTCAATTCCCAGATTAACATAAAATTCTCAATTTTATTAAAAATCTCCAATCCCCAACTTCAACTCATCATTACACACCTCTTAAGGAGAGACATGGAATAATAGACATTAAATATTGATTTGACGTGTTGAGAATTAGGGATTATGTGTAAATCTGGGAATTCTTTGTAAGAGAATCGATTGGGGATTTTTTATAAAATTGGAGATTGTGTGTAAATTTGAGAATTGAGAATTATATGCAAAATTAAAAGTGAACCGTTTGAAGGGTATTTTGGTCCAAAAAAATAGTGATAGGTTCGTTTTCATAAGGATGATTTTATTATCACCCACCCATATTGCTAGTGGTACCCACCAATTAATAAAAAAATTTATTACTATTGTACACACATGTAAATTTCCTATTAAGAATAATATTAGATAACTAAAATAAATTATATTACTTCGCACACCCACCTTATTCTTCCCACATTCATATCTTTTCTATAAGTCCTAATTTCGCAAACCTTTACACCCTCATATAACTTTTTGAAAACTCTAAAAAAAAAAAAAAAAATGTTTATTAATTAATGGATGATGAAGTAGTCATGTGAAATGATTCCAACAATGGAAAGATACATTTTTTTAAGTATGATTCTTTTTTTTTTTAAATTGCATTAAATTCAAGTTCGTGCTTTTGTTCAATTCTGTGATAGTGAACATCAATCAATGTTGAGATAGGTCGATAGGGGTAATTGAACATATCACTATATTCAGTCATCCCAACCGAACCGTCCGAACATATAAAAATGTTCAGCACGGGATGTTGAACATTACAGAATGTTCAGTCACTCCAACTTCAGCAAGGGATGTTGAACATTACAGAACGTTCAGTAGGCGCTAGTAGAATATCATCCTATGTTCAACAGTCGTCAGTCGAACATATTAGAATATTTAACACACTAAGTTAGAACATATTACAGAATGATTGGTCCACTTTCTCTTCATAGAGTGAAGAAAATAAACTCCTCTGTGGGATGAATTGCGAAATGGTTGGGTTACTCTATTCTTGAAGTGAAAAAAATAAGTTCCTCTTTGGATTGAAAAAAAAAAAAAAACATTAAAATTTTTTTGGGACTTTTTGGTATTAGGTGGGTGTAAAAAGAAACTTATAATTTAGGATTAGTTGAATTGGAATTAGTTTTAGTATTATAAATGGTGTAGATAGCAAAAATTATATTTTAAAATTTTATAAGGTGTGCGTAGGTAGCAAGTGGGTGCCACTAGCAATATGGATGAATGACAATATAATTACCATTTTCATAATTATATTTGGAACAAGTTCCTTCACATAATATTTCGAAAATTTTGGATTATTTATGTAAAATGCCCAAAAAAAAATCTTAAAAATATGTCTCGAATGATTTGACTGAAGATTCAATCCTTCTATTTCTTTATAATAAACGAAGTATTTAATTTCATTTGAGTTACTGTTTTTAAGAATAAAATAAAATAAATATATAGCTAGCGTTGCTCATTAATTTTCAAGATCATTTCTGAATTAATAGACAATCAAACGCGCTCTCTGACTTAATTTTCTCACAATTAATTGCAGAGTAGTTTCCTCGCACATCAACAAACAAAGATTTCCTCAGATTAACAAAGGAAAGATAAAGCATATTCTGCTAGGAGATAATACTAGCTAACTATGGCTTACTTAGAGAGAGAGACAGAGAGAGAGAGACTTACATTGCTCGATCAAAGCTTTCGTCCATCAGCGATTAGATTCCATTTCCTGCACATCGAGTGAGAGAGAGAGCTAGAGAGAGGGAGGGAGAAGGGGGGGGGGGGGGGGTTATGTAGGTGAGGCTGTAATGTGATATTCATGCATGGAGAATTAATAAAAGCATGGATCAAATAAGGAGGAAGGGAAGTGGAAACAGGAAGCTAGGGGCCGGAAGGTACAAGCGTGCAGCTAATGGTCAAACCACGAGCACAGGTGTTTGGTAAATGTTATAGTAATTAATTAATAATACTAGTATTATGGCTTTCCTTGTTTCTGACTTTTCCATGCATTTTTATTTCTGCAATTCGTAAAATTCCTTCTATGTAGTGTTGTACTTATGCTACAAATATGACCAACAATTACAATGTACAACCGTGAAAGGCAAAGAGGTGCAAAATATTGCAAAGACTGGAATAGCAGATGATTGGAGCCTATCTTTATGTAAGACTATAACCACTAGCTCATGAGAGATTTTTCTGTATCATATATTTAAACGCAAATCACCTACCACGTGGTCTCACCTACCACTAGTGGTCACCCACTGACCACTAGTGGATGAACGTCCACCCACGACTCCCTTCTAAACTATGACTGGTACCAACATGCGAAGATTTGTTGGTCTTGTTGCATGTACCCAGGGCCGGCCCTAAGGGTAGGCCCAAGAGGCCACCGCTCACAATTTTGTAAGTTTTTAAGGGCATCGTCTTGAGCTAAAGCTTGAATATATATGTACTATATAAGACATCTCATTAGGCATTAACCAAAACCCAAAAGCTCTTAACTCAACATTGCAACCAAAAAAAAAAAAATTTGAATTTCATGATTTGAGATAAACAAAAATTTTGGGCAATGTTCTACAATTTTGCCTCTATTTTTTGTTATTTTATTTTTCCATAGAATATTAATTTTGTTGATTTCTTGGTAGCATTGTTCTATTTTCGTATAATACATTTATGGAAACTATATATAGTTGAATTGTATTCATTTTAATGGAATTATATTCAAGAGTTGTAATCGAATTTTGTTTATTAATATAATTATATTTCTAATAACTAGTTACTGCCCACATGTGATTCACGTTAAATTATTTGATAGATAATGAGTGCATTTAGTAAAAATATAAATAGAAGCGCAATGTTAATTAGTGTGAACATGTGATAAACATGAAGTTATTTGATAAATGGTAAATTACATTTCATAAAAATTTGTAGAAATATTCAATTTGTTGAAATTATAAGTTGAATTTTTCATTAAATTTTGTCAAGATTATGAGGGTTAACCCCCAAGTTTACAATTAAGAATAAAAAGAATATCAAACATTTTCAATTTTATATTTTTTGTTGGACTCTTGAATGAAGAGAGAAATGTTGGAATGGTGGATAAAAATCGAGGCATCCCTAAAGACTCACCTTATGAGGTTAATTTAATGAAGAAAATAAGAAGAATTAGGGGGGGTGTTCCTCTAACACATTAAATTAAGGGTATTTATGTCAATATATAAATTAATAAGGATATTTTAGGAAATCAAAAGTTTTTCTAGGACTGAGACTTTTATAAATAGTATAGATATAGATGATAGAAGGTTTAGGGTGAGCCTATTGAAAACCCTCCTTGTGAATTGATTAATTATTGATTTGTTGCATGTCTTATTTATTTGTTTGATATATTTGTAATAGTGATAGAAGGTTCGAGGTGAGTCTATTGAAAACCCTTCTTGTTAATTGATTGTTGTAGGTTTTGTTTATTGGTTTGATATATTTGTAATGATGATATGAGATTTTGGATAAGTTTATTGAAAACCCTCATTGTGAAATAATTGTTGTAGGTTTTGTTTATTTGTTTGATATATTTGTAATCACGACAGAAAATTTGGAGTGAGCCTATTGACAACCCTCTTTGTGAATTGATTGTTGTAGGTCTTCTTTATGAGTTTAGGAAAAATTCTATCTGTCCTCCTTTTTCAACCTCCTTTTTGTCACGCCTCGAGCTTTTGACCAACTTGAAATAAGTATTTCAAGAAACCAATCGTTGGATTTGATGTTCTACTTATACTTATCATGAATGCAAAAAATCACATTGATACAATAGTCAGTTTTTGTAATTATGAAAAAATTATAAAAAATTATGAACTACTATCACAGTATATTTTTTTTGAAAAACCAACCACTGGATCAATGTGATTTTTTTGCATTCTTGATACGTATAAGTGGAGCATCAAATTCAACGGTCAATTTTTCAAAATAACTGTTCTAAGTTAGTTAGATGCACAAGGGAAGACAAAAAGGGAGGACTAATAGAATTTTTGTTAGTTTAATCATATTTATAACAATGATAAGAGGTTTAATGTGAGCCTATTGAAAACCCTTACTAAATTGATTACAGGTTTTATTTTTTTTATTTTTTTTTCCTTTTAAAAAATATATATATTTGTAATGGTGATAGGAGGTTCGGGATGAGCCTTTTGAAAACTCTCTTTGTAAATTGCTCATTGTAAGTTTTAGGTTATGAAAAATTAAGGTTCAAGAACTAAATTTTACACGCAAAATTTTTTGTCAATATATAGTTGGAGCAATATTTTAGGAGTTCACCTAGGACATCCAAAATCTCAGGACCGGCGCTGCATGTACCCTTACTTTTATGACTACATCAGTTGTTTTTAGCATTGTTTTAAAACCCGGACCGTTCATCGAACCGGAAAAGTTACCGGATTAAAGGTCAACCGGTTGAACCACTGGGTTGAACCGTGACGTCATAAATATATTATTTATTTATTTATTAGAATAAAAGTTGTAAATGATTCAAAAAATAATTTTTTTTAAATGTTTGTAGAATTAATTCATATATTTGAATTTATGTGCAATCATCAAAATTGAAAATTGATAATTACTATTGATCAATCTTTATTATATATATTTTTTAAAATGCAAGATAAGAATATTGTATTATTAAATTAGGTGCTTTGGTTTCTTTTTGTTATTTGGGATTTTTTAAGACTAATTTGCCATTTTAGCCTTCTTGGCTTTAAGAGATTTTAAAAATATTGGGACTATTTTAGTCATTTTAGCACCTTAAAAAAAATTAATTTAATTTTTTTATTAAAAAAAAAAAAACGGGTTGACCGGTTTTTTGACCAGTTGAACCGCCGGGTTGAACGGTTTATTTAAAAAACGGGTTTTTGTGGGTTAAACAAGCTGGAGAGGGAACCGGTTCCCGATCCAACCGGTTGAACCAGTCGGTCCGGTCCGGGTTTAATAACAATGGTTTTTAGTCAATTCCATCATATATAAAACAATGAGGGTAATTGAGTAATTTAAATATTTTATTTTATTTGTGAATGTATTATAGGATTTTTTTTTTGGGTTCACCAAAATGCAAAATGTGACCGGTGTTTTATGAAATGAACATATATCTATATATATACAGGGGTGATGAGCCACGGCCGACCGTGCTAAGTGCCTATGCGGTCAAGCTCCACAAACCGTTGGATTAAAGGGATGGTGAGGATTGAGAGAGGGTCGGCACGGCCTTTCAACGCACGCATTTAATGCGTTGCAGAAAAAGCAAAGAATGGCAGGCGACTGTCAAATCCCTTGTCTCCCAAAAAAACCGCTGTTATAAACAGCGGTTTTAGTATTAATTAAATAACCGCTGTTTGAAACAGCAGTTTTAGATGAAAACAAAAAGTAAATAACATTTCCGGTCCCCCCCACTTCGCGACATATCAGATAATCTCCCAAGCCCCCATCTTCCCTGACAGCGAACGCCATGAACCGCCATTAAAGCCGGCTTTAATGTTTTATGATCAAGTTCCTCTAATGCCATGTCACACCAATTGAGAGTGAAAATATGGAAAGGGGAAAAAAAAAA
>JAESVK010000938.1:197678-219177 GCA_017140935.1 Hamamelis virginiana
AAAACTGTGTTAATTTTAAAAAGAAATTACTCAAAAGATAAGCGCTTAGTGTTTTATGTCACTGTGGCATTTCCGCATAGGGGTAACCCTGTGTGGGGTGTTACACCAACCAACCAAATATTGGAATGAGTTTTAGCAAACTCCATTCCCATTCCCAAGTAATGTGATTCATTGGGAATTTGATTCGTGGAATGGCAACCAAATGCACCCTTTAATAACAAATAAAAAATTAACTTTCATCCAAAAATCCTTAACCTTAGGCAAGTAATATATATATATAAAATCAAGGAAACTTAGTTTAAATACAAAACAAAATCAACAAAATAAAGAATGTTAACTATCACTTAAAGACATAATCAATGACAAGAAAAAAAAATCAGTAAATAAAAAAAGGGAAAAAAAAATTCAAATAACACAGTTCAAAATCGAAATAAAAGACGATAAGCTCATGAGTTTTTCTTTCACAATCTAAACAAAAAGGAAAAGAAAAGAAATCAGCCCTATTTGAAATGATAAACTCATTAGTTTTTTCTCGTCCCACTATACATGGGCAAAAAAAACTGATGAGTTATAAAACAGGAATAATCTCATTAGTTTTTTCTACCATCTACAAAGAAAAACTGAAAATTTGTAAAAATTGAGTGCACTCATAAAAAAACTAATAAATTAATCGATTTTTAAAATAAGCTAATCTCATTAATTTTTCTTCACAATTTAAACACAAAATAAATAAATAAATAAATAAATCCATAATCGGAATATATCTCAGTATATGAAAAGAAAATTCAATATTAAAAAAAAAATTCATATTTATATGTCATGAGGGCAAATTTGTCATTATAAAAAATGTTTTGACTTAAAAGTTCACTAATTAGCTTGGATTTTTAAGTATAAAAAACTATTGACTAGGGACTTATGCAACATTAACCCTAAAATAATTCAATTTATATAAAATAACTAAATACACTCTCATTTATTTATTTTATATTATGATTTTGGCGAATAATTCTTTTGTATTATTAGTCGACTGAAACTGTGGTGCTATTTGGTTGTTATTTGCGTCATTAATTGTTTGACTTAGGAAGCATACATTTAATTTATTCATCAAAGACTCGATTCTATATTTTGCAATTTTTTTTTTTTTAAATACTGATTAAGAAAATAAAATAGAATAGAGCAGTGCCAGCTATCTCGCTTGGCAAAATAATAAATTAAATTAATTATATACTTTATATCTAAGAGCATTTCCAATGCATTCATGCCATTTAAATTGTCAATACCAAAATTTAGAATCTCACATGGTGTCAGTACCAAATTTTGTTACCTATACACTCAAATACATTAGTGCTATAATTTAATATTTTTCACCTTTTTAAAAAAAAAAAAAAATTCGCTGTGATGCATTTGAAGCTCCTATAAAAGCTAATTGGTACCGTTACCAGCTCTACAAGTAGCATTCAAAATCAATGTTGTTAAGATGGATTGATTTGTTTGACCAAGTATGCAGTTGTGATTCAAAGCATCACAAGAAAGCCATAGTATCCCAGAAGTGAATCCATTGCTTTGCTTTTTGTGAAGAGTCAAACTCAGGGATGGAATCTGTTAAATAAAAAAAAAACTTTATTCAATTAAAATAAAGTAAAGTCCATGTTTATTTGTTTGTTTGTTTTTTTAAATCAAAATATTCAAAAAAATGAAAAGCAAAAGCACACCAAACTAGGCAGCTACTTGAATTGCCTTAAGTAAAGAGAGCAGAGCAAAAATCAATGGTGTGATAAGCCACATCATTGTATCTCTTTTTGAAATCAAATGAAAGAGAAGTAAAGGGTGAGAGAATCACATTCTTCCTCATAATCACACCATTTTCAATCTTTATTGTTGTTTGACTGCGAACTAATATATATATATATATATAGAGAGAGAGAGAGAGAGAGAGAGTTTAAAAATAGAAAAAAAAAATTTGACTAACGAGAAATACTATAACATCGGACACTTTAACCCGAAATTAAAAATTATCTTGATGCGTCCTGCTTTGAGTGGTAAAATTCTCATTTCAAACTGTTTTCTTCTTTTTCACATACAACTCAAACCACGACATGTTAGTATGGTTTTTAATTTCCGGTTAAAGTTTTAGGTGATATGGAATTGTTGTTGACTAATATACAACTTTTAGCAAAACCCAACTCATAGTTTACCCTTTTTAATTAAACGTGCACTGAGATAGGGTTAATCAAATTTGGTTGAAGTTTGGGTTGAATTGGGTTTTGTGTAAAAGGTTTTATCCTTTGAATTAATCCTCCATTGACCATAAAATCCCTTAGAGTTGCAGCCCTTGTGAACCTTAATTCCCACTTTCCCAACAATATTTCCTTTTTCTGTTTTATTTATGTAGACAAAAAGGGGAACATTTTAAAGGAAATTATACTTGTGGCAACACTTTTAAGGGTAACCTGCAAGGATAGTATAGATGACAAATGATCATAGTTCAAAAAATCAAGGATCCCAAATTTGAGTCTTTATTCTTTCACTATTGGTTGCATGGACTAACTGGTGGACTTTGCATCACAAGGATATCAGTCTAGACCACATCTCAACAGAAGATCAAATAGTATCTAAATTAAAAAGTTGCATAAATTTTGCAAATATGTCAATCATTGCACTTTGGCCTTATTTCTTTTGAGCGTTTGAGAGAGGTATTGTCATATGCCATCGCCATCCTATTGGTGCTAAAGTATAATGTATGAACTTTTTGCAATAACTCGAATCATTCGATTTGGTTTTTAGCAAACAAGTTATAGGTTTTCAAGGTTGAAAAAAGAATAAGTTATATTTTTCCACTGATAGGTTGAAAGTATAACATATCTAACAATTTAGGATTGTTTTGAAGCATTTTAAAGTAAAAAGGTATTAAAGATAAATCTTGAGGAGGGGGAAATTGACTTAAACTTTATAAATATATTATGCAATTTAACTTTTTTTTTTTTACTAGTTTTTAAATTTTTATAAATCAAATTTTTGTCTTAATGGGTGGCAAAAGGGTGGGTATGAGTTGGGTTACAAAATGTACATTACACATTTAACTAGCACTATGTGTTTACCCATCTATACCCGCGTATCATGGGTTGACCCGGCCCACCAACGCGTATATATCATGAGTCGACCCTTTTTTTTTTTTTTCCTCCTCTTTATACAAACACACACCAACACCAAAACAACAACAAAATAAATAAATAAATAAATAAAAATGCATTTAACAAATGGGTTTGTAACGAGAATATTATAACGAAGAACAATTCTCCCTCTCTTTCTCTCTCTCTCTCTCTCTCCCCCACTCTTCTATGTACAAATCTTATCTACAAACACAGAGAGCATAATCTCATATTATCCTTCACTTGAAAAACAGTAGAAAAATTATTAGAACACATAGCTTAGGTAGTAAAAATAACCATATTGTCATTTAATAAAATGTTGAACATAAAAATAAAAATAAAAGCTTGAATTTCTTGTTAGTGAAAACATATTATATGCAAAATTCATAACATATAATAGATTTTAGAATATGAGGTCTTTTTTATTTTTCTCAATTTTCGCAGTAAACATTTGGCTTATTTTTTGCACCAAATTGACGAAGGAATGATGCCAAAAGCAATTAAACATCTAATGGTATATTCGGATGTCCAATCAAGCATAAGGACATCAAAATATTTTTGAGAGTACCATGGATACCCAATAGAGAATCAGCATCAAACTAGTTGATTATCCATTAATTAGAGAGTAATATAAGCAGCACAACATGCCAAAACAATTACCTACTTCATGGTCTTAACCTGAATAAATAAGTGACAAAAATAATCATGAAGTGTGAAATATATGTTTTTGCGACCATGAAAATTGAATTTGTTAGAATTTTTAACAGTGGAATTTGTTAGAAACGGACCATTAGCTCGTTGTCATTTTTGGCCAACATGAAATTCATAACAAGTGTATCTAATCTAACGGTCGGTTTTTCAAAATCTGATTTACATTTGTCCCTATACAGGTAACTTTGTATAATGTGCACATTATATAAGCATCATTTATATAATATACATATAGAGTCTCGTTCTTGTGAAGACTTCCTTATATGAGGACTTGGCTTTTTGGCCAATGTAAAATGGGTATTTTGAAAAATCGACTATTGGATTTAATATTCTTCCTATGTATGACAGGCATGCCAAAAATCACAGTGATCGGACTACTGGTTTCTTAAATACAAATTGTGAAAAATTAAATACCTATATAATGCTTAAGAGTCTGTACGTATTTCGGAAATTGATGGTTCGATTACTGTGATTTTTGGAATGCCTATCATACATACGAAGAATATTAAATCCAATGGTCTATTTTTCTTTTTTTCAAAATACCCATTTTACATTGGCTAAAAGGCTAAATCCTCATATAAGGAAGTTGTCACATGACAGGACTTTATATGTATATATATATAAAAAGACACCTTACGCAAAATCTATCTAGAGCTAGTTGCATATGGATTTTGAAAAACTTACTGTTTGATTAGATAGAATTCTTGTGAATTTTAAGCTTGCCCAAAATCGCAGTGATCCAGCGGTTGGTTTCTAAGAAATGTCACTATGAAAATTTGTGATTCTTTTGTTCTTTAAAATATCACCACTTTTTTCCATTTAAATTTTTTTGAATCGACCGTTGGATCACAGTTTTTTGCAAACGTGAAATTGATAAAAGGTCTATCTAATCCAACAATCAGTTTTTCAAAATCTCGATTGCAATTGGTTCTAGGAAAATTACCCTACTTTGAATAAGTTAAACCTTATAATATAATCCCTATATATACACACACGCGCGCGCGCGCACACACATTCAATTTAGGTTTGTAATCTAGCTCAAGTGCCGTCTACTGATGCTTACATTCAAGCTTACCATTAAGAAAGTCATTGCATGCCTTATTAACGTGAGAGCAGACCCGCCAACATCATAAATACAGTAGTTTAATTAGTTTGGTACTTATTGGGTACCCACGAATTATCCATATCCAACCCAATTATAAATGAGTTTAATTGGGTGGTCCAATTATGACCAATTTATTAAAATGTACCAATCCATACCCATTAATACTAAATTGGTTTGGATGGGTAAATAGCTATGGGTTGATTTTGCCGACCCTCTATGCTATAATATATAGAAAGGGCGGATGGCTTGTTTTCGATTTCAAGTACATATAAATGCATCGATACTCATTTGTTAGTATTAGGAGACGTATAGTGAGAATAAGTTTGTATTGTTTTTAAAAAAGAAAAAAACATATTTTCAATTATTATTAAGATTTAGTGGAGTTTATAATTAAGTCTTCAAGAGTAAAAATGATATTATTAATACATTTGAATTAATGATATTTCAGAGAGAGTTTCTTTCTATTTTTCTTGTAGATTTAATGCATAGCTCCCTAATAAAAAGAATTCAACTACAATATTTAATTTTCACACATGTTCCAATGTGTCAAAGCTTAATATGATCCAAGCTGTACATCTAACATTGTTTGCTAGTGTAAAACCATCTTCGAGGGCCACAGCCAAGCAAAAATGTTCGAACCCGGGCCAAGCTGGCGCATATATATAGGTGGTAAGAATTTGGCTCGTTGGTTCCCAATTGTTAGGGAATATCATCCAAACTTCCCATTAGTTGTGGGATTTTTTATTATTTTTATTTTTATTTCTAAGCACAAAGGGTTGACCTTTAACCATGGCCTTTTTTTTTTTTTTTCTACATCACCAAAAGGGTTAATTTACAATGTGACTAATGGGTTCCACATCGCTCACCGTACTTCAAAATTAAAATCATGATTTTGAAAGAAGCAATGTAGGGTTTATATTTTATAAGACGAGACAACGTAACATCAATCAATATGTCAAAACATTATTTGAATCCCACAAATTTCTTGCATGTTAAAATGCTTTTTCCTAAATTAGTGAAGCAAATTTTTTGTCATTGTTGATAGATTTGGGTTTGACATTATAATGGTTTATGGTTTAAATGAGAGAATAAAAAATATGATATAAAAGAAAGGGTGAATTTAATAATGTGAGAGTTTTTTGTTTTTTTTTTTCCCTTCTTTTAATTTTATTTTTTGGTCAAACAAGGGTTATCATAGGCTACTCCTATTTATATATGGGCTTAAACTAATCCCCTTTTAATGCATAGTCCACCCACAAGCCTATTCATCGATAAATGAGGTTTAGAGATCGACTTGAATTTGGAACCTTTGGTAATAGAGAAAAATGATAAACTCATACGAGGTCTATCAAGAAATGGGTTCTTTACTCATTGATTCTTTGTCATAATTTTTCAACCTATGGCCCAAAAAATCTAATCCAACAAGTCTTTGGACTAAATTACCCCTCCAACAAACACAACGCATATTTTAGACTTCCATAGTGATCTCACCATTGCCGATCAGATTCTCCGGTGACAATAGAGATTCTCCGGTGACAATAGAGATAAATTATCTATTTTTTCTCACAATCCAAGCACACACACAAAAAATAAATAAAATAAAATAAAAAATTTCTCACATAAGAGAGAGAGAACATCGTCTTCAACATACATTATGGAGTAAACATGTGTGTTTGATAGATTTATATAATTTATCAATAATGCTCTATCAAGGAGTACAATCATAGAAAATGTGGGAGCCATTTCTAAATCGCCTTAAGACCAAAGGTTCGAAGCCAAACTGACCCTAAGTGGATCCACCTGTCTTTGCTTGTTCTACACATAAAGGCAGGGCCTTTAAGCCTGAGTAGACTTAAAGGTGGCCTGCCAGCCGCCTTCGAGGACAACAGTGCTCCATAGAAAAATGCAGGTTTCACATTAGGAGATATTTCACAAATATCTCCCCTATTTAAAGAGGTCTTCTCCACAATAACGAGGTACACTCACTTAAGCCAGCTCCTCTCATTTTATATACGACCATGCTTTATACTAACTTTGGCATCGGAGGGTCTTTGGCAGGCCCCACACCGGAGTTTAGCTCCGCATTCAGCTCCTCAACTCAGAATCCAGCTCCACAACCGCAGGCCCGACAAATTCAACCACATAAATGAAGGAATAAAGGAAGAGACCATATCAACTATCATTTATAAGGGTGGTGCAAGCTTATTGAAAGTTTGGTCCCCAACAGAAAACATTGCCTTCAAACATATCAACCTCTTGCAAATTTCTCAAGATATTCAAGCCTATGTGACCAACAAGTCGTCAAGTGCTTTTCTTGTCCAGCTCTCGCAAAGCTCATAACAGTAGAGGACGAGCACAATAAGAATAATAATATAATAATACTAAAAATAATTTAAACACATCGGATGGAGGATTAGGAGGAGGAAAAGAAGCTCTATCCAAGACCCCCACCTACGGCATGATATGGATTAAAAAAAGGGTATTTAACCAAGAACCCCCTAATATATGGGTTGTATACCCAAAACTCCCTTGTAAAAAACTTGATTTATGAAAGATATAAATTAGGGGAAATTACACTTTGCTCCCCTGTACTATTGAGGTAAAACATTTTGCACCCTATACTTTTAAACTCGACAATTGGCCCCTTGCACTTTAAAAAATGGACAGAAAGAACCCCTCCGTTAGTTGGACGTTAGGGTTTTTAACGGATCTTCTGTCACGTGGCTGCATGTGACTCAAAATTAGGCACAAAAGGACGAAAATGCCCTTGACCCATTAATAACCCCATTAATTTGGGGTTTGACTGACCCTTGACCCATTAAATCGTGTTTTGACCCACCCATTTCAAGTTTTGAACAGTCACCGCCAGTCTGGTGGTATGATTTGCAGCAACCCATGACCCATTAATTTTTTTTTTCTTTTCTTTTTCTTCTTAGACCAAGAAAACCTCCATGATGCTTTGCTTTACAGACTTACAGAGAATGAATATCTGTAAATCAAAGGATGGCTACCTCTCTTAACACAACGCCAAAGCTCTCATTCTCTTCTCCAACTCTCCAAACCCTCTACAAGCGACTCCCAACTTCTCGCTCTCCTCTTTTCTTTCTCTCTCCTCCTTCACTTTCTTCTTCTCCTTATCCTCTTTATTCATCTCTCTCTTTCCAAAACCCTATACTTTCTCTCTCGTCCTCATTCCTCTTTCTCTCACTATCGCCGCTCTCTGTTCGACCAGAATCCGACAAAGGCGCCGAGCCTCGCCACTATGATTTCAACCTATTCACAATCGGCGTCGGCAGCGGCGGTGTCATGGCTTCCCGCTTTGCCTACAATTTTGGCGTGTCTGTCACTGTTTGTGAGCTTCATTTCACCACAAATGTATTTCTTGTTGTTTAAGTAAAAGCAATGTTTTACCATTTCCGGTTCATTCCTCCTGAACTACTGGTCTTTTTGACATTATTCATACATGTGTTTGGGGAATTGCACCCAATTCAATAGACTTGGCCACTTCCCATGGGAAACTCTTACTGTGTGGCAAATTTCCTTGTCTTTAAATGCACCCGCACAGTCACGTCCCTTTTCTGTTGTTCACCGCCTATCCAAAGGGTCGTTAGCCGCCTCAATGTACACAGGGGTCGAGAAGGTAAGAACGAACCAATGCTAAGCTAGGATCGAGGGTCTCTCTGGCTCGGTGATTCAGAGTTAGTCCCTTTATAGAACCACTATTTGGGAGCTAATTCCTATGTCCTCCATCACGATGTCGAATGAAACTATCCATGGAATCGTGCGCCGTGTGAAACGTAGATCATCGCCGTTCTTAACCGAGACTCAGGTTAAGCTCCGTCTCGGAACCTTGTGGGGTTAGGAGACCATATCTTCCAATACCACCGGAGGTGTTGGCGGAACGTAAGTTTGTGGATTTCAAGTGTTCCTATTTGATATTTATATTCATACACAGAAAAATAACTATATAACTACATATGTATATACAAATGTTGCGTAATGTAATTTGATTAAAGTTCATTAGCTACTTGTATATATTCCTATGTTTGGTAATGAAATTTGATTGAAATTCATTTGTTTATGGGGTTTTAGAACTATTTATGAATGCTAAATATTTTGCGTAGTTACAAATTCCGGGTTTGAAAATTATGTGGCATTTGGAATAATTTGTAATTTGTGAGTTAGGAAATAATTAGTAGAGAATTTTGATGATGAATTGGCGAGTAAGAAAAGTGATGCATGTTAAAAACATGAGAAGAGAAGGAGAGGTTTTGGGAGTCGCTTGCAGAGGGTTTGGAGAGTTGGAGAAGAGAAGGAGATCTTTGGCGTTGTGCTGAGAGAGGTAGATATCCTTTGATTTCTTAATAGTACTTTGCCATCGCCATGGAGGTGAGAGAATGAATATCTGTTGCTGCTGCCGCTGCCATCGCCACTGTGTTCCAGCCAACGTCTAGTCCCTCATCTTCCTTCTTCCTCTTCTTCCCTTTCTCTCTTTTTGGTTTTATCAAGTGCCTGATGTGTGAACATGGCTCATCAACAAAGTTTCCCCTCTCTCTCTTTTTTTAATTTATTTATTTTGTTTTTTTGTTTTTATGTTTTTTTTTTTTTTTTTTTTTTTAAAGTTGGTTGATGTGTCAACGAAGCACTGATGTGGCAGGTGGTCTAATTTTTTTGGTCGGAAAGGAGGTCCGTGTAGCATTTCTCATATCATTTAGCAGGGTATAATGGTAAAACACCATTATCCGTTAACACTGTAAGCCCCTCTATCCATTTTTGAAAGTATAGGGGGCTGATTGTTCATTTTTAAAGTGCAGGGGTGCAAAGTATTTTTGGACAAAAGTACAGGGGTGCAAAGTGTATTTTCCCCTATAAATTATATAGCTTATAACGGATTTGCCTTCATTTATACATCATAATTTTAAATTTTTTTCAAAATTGGTTTTTGCCGAAAAAAGATGCATTAATTGCCGTTTATTTTAAGACAAGTAAATTTATATATTGTATGCATCTAATATGGTTTTCAAACAAGTGAATTTACCTAGTTCATATACACGTGGATGATGTATAGATTGTCGTATATCTTCAAATAGGTAAATTTACCTAAACTGTATTATATGCATAAAATTTGATTTTCAAACAAGTAAATTTACCTAACCCGTATACACGTGTTAGATGCATATATTGCATACATCTTTAAATATGTAAATTTATATAAATTGTATTTTATGCATATAATTTGATTTTCAATAAATCTAAAAAAAGGGGAGTCCAATAATGCAACTCAATTTTAATTGACTCTTTGAGAATAAATATAAAAAGGAGACTAATAATTCAAATTTTGAAATGAATGCAATTTAAAAATTTTCTATAAAGAGTTCAATAATCAAAATTTTTTTCTTCAATAAAGAGTCCTATATAGTTACAAATTCCAAAAGGAAACCCACAATAAATGTAATCTTATCAAATAAGAGAAAATATGTCAATATAAAAAAGAGCTGATTTTGAAATATTCTGAAAGAATTTTACGGTAAATTTTAAAGGGTATTGGATCTCTTGGTACAGAATCTAAATTATAGGAGAATCTATATAATTTTCCCTAAATAAAACTACAATTTTACTACCATTGAGAGGGTAAAAGAGTTACAAGGAGACACTAAGTTGCCACTTCCTTATTATTCTTATATAAAACTAAAGCTACGTACAATAATTATGAAATTACTATAATACACTTGCCAAAAAATTCCTATCAATAATTAGAGGGACCATATGGGTAAGAGATACTGTCCCTTGCAAGCCCCCACCAACTTACCACGAAGTTAAATATAGAAAACACATGATAAAATTCATAATACCGTTAGACTCATTACCTAGTAAAATTTGGACAAATGGGATCATTCCTAACAAAGTGGCAAACGATATAGGTGCACGAAGCCTAATGTAATTGCCAATTGGGCTCATATATATATATTTTTTGGTGTTTATTTATAGGTCTTATTTATAAGTTTTGTTTACCCAAAAATTCCGTCATCTTTTTACTTCATTCAAAAATTATTTTTAATAAAAAATGTATCAGTTTGTTATTTAATTTTGTAGAAATTAATCATTTAAAACTGATGCATAAATTAGTTTTTTTGAATTGCTTAGAAAACTGATGCATAAAATTTAGAATTTTTTTGTAAAATAAAACTTAAATTTAGATTTTTGGATAAAATAAAAAAATGATAGAACTTTTAAATAAATTTTTTTTTTTTAAGTAGAACTTTTGCATAATTTTATCCATTTTTTTTTGCCCATTTTTTAAGTTGTTACACACACCTACCGACTGCCGACAATGACTCCACCCAAAAAAAGAAAAAAAACATGAAAGAGTGAAAGACCCCCAACAGTGACCACTAGGACACAGACGCTTGGTCATGTGCTTAGGCATAGTGGCAGAAACGCAATATTATTTATTGGGAAAAAAAGGTGAAGTTAATAACGCTGTCCCACTACTGCAATATGCTGCTAATCGTAATTGTAATTGTAATTGTAATTAACGGACGAACATCAGGGCGGGCCTCTGGAGAGCTGGGAGACATCAAACCAGACTATCGGAGGCAGAGGCATCTCTCTCTCTCCATATATATATATATACACACACGTATCTTTCTCTTTCTATATCTCTCTCCATCTCAGACAACTCTCTCTCGCTCTGTCTCTCTCTCTCCTCTTTGTCGAGTACTGCGGTGCTCGACAAAGGAGACCTTAAGGTGCGCAGTTCAACCTTAACCTTCACCCTCACTCCTTATCCTTCACCTCTCTTTGTAGGTCTCTGGCAGAAGCATCGCTATGTGTTAGTACTCGCAGAAGCTCGTCGACTTTGAATGTAAACTTCTAATCCCTAATATCTCTCTCTCTCTCTCTCTCTCTCTCTCTATATATATATATATATATATATATATATATATATATATATATATATATATATGACCCATTCTATACTCGAGCTTTGAGTTCTTCAGATTACACGTTTGTTTTTAGGCTGATTAGATCTCATATATTCTGAAATCCCTATTTTCTGCATACTAAAGCTGAGTTTTAATGTTAGTGTGTTGGTATTGTCGATTCATTAGGGTTTTGTTCGTATATTGTGATTAGTTTGGATTGAAGAACATAACTCAATGGAGCAGCTACTTGGATCATGCTATATTTAGGGTTTCAAATTGTGTTCTCCGGGGCATTTATATGATTTAGTGCTATAGTTTTCTAACCGGGTTTTGCTATGATGTGTTATGGTAGTAATAATGTTGGGCACTGTCAAATAGTTAAGACGGTGAAGTTTAGTTGAGTTGTGATGGAAGCCGTCACTTGAAAATTCTGAAATTTTGTTTATTGCAAGTTAATTATTGGAAGTTAAAATTATTTTCTGTTTGAAATAAATTTTTTTGGAAAAAAGAATGGAGGAATGATTTTATTTATTTATTTTAATTTTTGATGATTTTTGGTTTAGGAAAGTGAGCTTATAGCTTAAACCCAGATGGCGTGGACGGAAAAAGATGCTGGTAATGGGAGAGATAGGGACCCAATAGAAGATAATGGATTCTTGAAAAGTGTGATACCTTCTTCTGGTACCAGTGGCTCTCCTGGTGTCATTGCTCCTGTACAAAAGAGGTTTGAAGGGAAGGATGCTCTCTCTTATGCCAACATTCTTCGATCTAGGAACAAGTTTGTCGATGCTCTTGCTCTCTACGAGAGTGTTCTAGAGAAAGATGCTACCAATGTTGATGCTCACATCGGCAAAGGGATCTGCCTGCAGATGCAGAATATAGGAAGGCTTGCTTTTGACAGTTTTGCAGAGGCCATCAAGCTAGACCCACAGAATGCATGTGCCCTCACACATTGTGGTATCTTGTATAAAGACGAGGGTCGCCTGGTAGAGGCCGCTGAGGTATGTTCAAAGCTATGTTAGTATTAACTCGACAAAAGTTAAATGATGTTACATTGATGGGCACTTGTGACATAAAAAGGTTATTGTGCAGAATAGTTATATAATCATATTTCTTTAGTGTGATTCAAGACATATTTTTCCTTTTCCCATGTTGTTCTCATGCAAATGTAGTTTAGTTTACAGGTTAGATTTGGTTAGGTGAGTTATGCAACATATTAATTACGGCAGATACATAGAGGCTCCTTTACATTGGAGAATCAATTATCTCTTGCATGACATCACTGTCATTATGATTATTTTGGGTTGGGCAACAAGATATGGTCATTGTTATAGTTTGATAACGGATACAACAAGTCCTGGTGTCCTTTTGGTTTCCCGCCCCTTGGCGCATGCTGGTTACTCTTGCCTAACTTCTGAAGAAGTAGGTATTCAATATCCATTTTTGTGTTCCGCATCATGCAAACTTCTTGAACTAAATATAATGAGACACATAGATGTGTGTTCTTATTAGTAGGGGTGCAAGTTGAGCTGGGGCCTGAACTTACCCCATGTAACTTGAAATTTGGGCTGGATTAACTATGCGTAGTTTAGGCTAGGTTGAGCTTGGTATCACAAGCCAAGAGATTCTTCAGGCACTCATTTGTGTCACTTAGACATCCCCACCCCAAGGTGAGGCCTAATTCACCACAACCAATGAGCTAAAGTGGGCAACAGACAACAAAAACACACATGCATGCACATGGTGTCTCACCTTTACTTATTGAGACATTCCAAGACAACTTGGGCTAAAATGAGCCCCCTTCTACTTATAAACAACTCATGATGCTCCATCTTCTTAATAAGTAGTAGGATCAAGCCTTGTATCCATGGAGTTAATAGCTTTTATCTTTTTAATTTTTTTAAAGCATTTTAGAAAGCATATAGATTTAATCAAAGCTCTAATTGTGCTAATCTTGTTTAGCATTCTAGTTCATTTCTGTACACACAAACCCAGTTATTCATATGCCATCTATGTAGAAGCTCCATCTCACGCACAACTCTATTTTGTGTTGTGTTGCTGAGTTAGTCAAACCTCCTCTAAAATTGTTAGGTCGTGAAGTGGAGTGTATTTTGGAGTGTTTGTGTGATCATAAAATACTTATCAAGGTTCTCATGGAATTAGGAAAGGAAGGATGAAGTAGAGTAGTGCATTTGAAGTGTTGTGATTAAAGCACAAAAACCAAAGCCAACAAAGAGACAACAACTAAGAGGGTAAGCTATATCCAACAAAGTCTTTTGACAGAGCATCATCCCTCTTAGCTAAGAGATCTGCCTCTATGTTCGTCAATTGATATACCCACACATGACCTAACCAAGAATCAGTTCTTTGAGCTAATAAGTGCAATTGTAATACCCACCTTCCCAGCTTGTGATCCATCTCACAACATACCTTTAATCGCACTACCCCAAAAATCAAGAAAAACCCCTCCCTCCTAGCCTGGTTGAGATCCATAAGAAGGCAGCCCATCTCCACCTTGTTCACCGTTCCTTCTCCAAAAGTTTTGGAGAAAGAAAAAATTATGTGGTCATCCTGGTCTTTCATAATACCACCAATAACAAGCTGTCCTGGGTTTCCATGGGAGCAACCTTCAAAATGAAAGTAAGAAGCCTACAGAGAAGAAAGAAAGCAAATAATGGTCAGCATCATACTCTTCCAGAGCTGTTTTCCTCTCTTACCTCCAAAAACCCTGAAAGTAAGAAGCCAACAGAGAAGAAATATTTCCAGGAGGGAGGGGTCCAACAAATATTTTCCATTTGAAAAAAAGAAGCACCCTATGGAGCAAGCGATGCAGGACAGCGCTAGATTAATGCAGTATGTAATTTGTTATGGTTGGCTAAGGCTTTTGATTTTAGGGTTTGAAGGGTGGTAGTAGGATAATAGGCCTTGCAGATGAATTAGCATTAGAATAAGTTAAGGTTTAAAGGTAATAAGTGGCTGGAATTTCAAGATATATATTGCTGGAATTCCTGGACAGCAACTATTTTGGGGTTTAAGATGTTAGGATGATGGCTTAAAGGTAGAAAGAGGTTTAAGGGTTATGGAAGTAGAATTTTGGGTTTAGAAAATAAGGGAAGAGGGCTTGTTATGGATTAATCAAAGAACACAACAAGGCAAAGGATAAATAATAAGAAGTATAAGTAGAAGAGAGAATCCAGGCAAGCATGCCTTCAATATCAAATCAAAACGCTAAAAATTCCATTAATGGAACTCTAACCTCATATTGGTACAGTGGACCTTATTTATAAACTCTAGGAAACCTTCTAGGTGAACAAAAACCTTTTAAAAACAAGACTAACCGATATAAGAAATTCATTATGTCTCAAATTCTTCTAAAATTGGGAGTTTCTAGACTCTTAATTGCCTCAAGTAGAAATTAAACCAAAATAAAAACTTTTAGAAGATAGAAAGTTTAAGAACACGGACAATTCTTACAATAAGAAATTTTCAACCAAAGAAGACTTTCTAAATTTTAAATGGACTTTGAAGGAAGCTAGAGGTTCTCATGGGGTGGGCTTTTGGAAGGCAATCAAGAGCAGCTACCATAATTTTCACAAAGGAGTTTGTTTTAGGGTGGGAGATGTTAGGAGGGTAAAGTTTTGGAGGGATGTTTCTTGTGGGAATAGGTCCTTAAGGAATGAATTCTCTGATCTTTGTAGTATTGCCAGTGATAGGAAGCTTTGGTAATAGATTACGTGACATGGTCCAAAGGGGGTACCATTTGGAATCCCACTTTAATAAGAAATTTTCAAGATGGTCCAAAGGGGGTACCATTTGGAATCCCAATTTCCTCATCTCAGGCTGCCTTTGTAGAAGGTAGACAGATTTTAGATGTTGTTTTAGTGGCTTATGAGGTGGTTGATGAGTATAGATCAAGAAAGAAGAAGGGTGTTCTATTTAAGGTGAATTTTGAAAAGGCATATGACCATGTTGAATGGGAGTTTCTTGAGGAGGTGTTGGTTAAAAAGGGTTTTGGGGAGAGATTTCGGAAGTAGATTAGGGGTTGTTTGTCCTCAGTTAATTTGTCTGTGATTGTTAATGGTAAGACGGGTGAGATGTTTAAAGCTTCTAGGGGTTTAAGACAGGGAGATCCTTTGTCTCCTTTTCTTTTCATTTTGGTTGTGGATGTTTTGGGTAGATTGGTAGATAAGGCTAAGGATGCAGGGTTGGTTAAGGGTTTTGAGGTAGGAAGGGATAGAGTTTCAGTCTCTTACCTTCAGTATGCCGATGATACTTTATTTTTTTTGCCTTTTGTGGAAGAGAAGGTGAGAAATTTACATTCTATTTTGAAGGTCTTTGAAATTATGTCAGGTTTGAGGGTGAATTTGAGTAAAAGTGTTTTAGCTGGGATTAATGTTTCAGATTCTGAATTGGCTGATTTGGCAAATCAATTAGGATGTAAAGTGGATGGTTGGCCCATGAAATATTTAGGTTTACCACTAGGAGGTAATCCAAGGAGGGATTCCTTTTGGGAGCCGGTTCTAGAGAGGGTTGGAAAAAGGTTGGATGGGTGGAAAAAATCACTTTTGTCCAAAGGAGGTAGATATTTACTATTTGTCTATCTTCAAAATGCCTAAAAAGGTGGTTGCTAGGTTGGAGAAATTGATGAGGGATTTTTTTTGGGAGGGTAGAGGAGAAGGGAAGAGACCTCATTTAGCTAATTGGGGTATTGTTTCTCATTCTAAGTTGAAAGGAGGTCTTGCTATGGGTAACATTGTGAAGAGAAATATTGCTCTTATTGGAAAGTGGCACTGGAGGTTTCACGTAGAGTGTGACTCTCTTTGGCATAAAGTTATTAAAAGTAAATATGGATTACAGGATAATGGATGGGATGCTAACTTGGGAATTAGGGTCTCTGGGTGTTGTCCTTGGAAAGGTATTTCCCGGGTTTACAGTTCTTTTCGTAGTTTCTTGGTTTTCAAGGTTGGATGTGGGGATAGAGTCCGGTTTTAGGAAGATGTTTGGAGAAGGGATTGTGCTTTTCTTTCTTTATTTCCCCGGGTGTATGCATTGTCTTCGGTTCATAACGCTCCTATTGATTGTTTCGTGGTGTCTTCTTCTTTCCCGATTTCATGGAAATTTCATTTTCGTCGGAATCTTAATGATAGGGAGTTTGAGGAGTTGTCTTCCCTGTTGTCTCTTTTGGATGGGTTGGTGTTGTGTCCTTCGGTTCAAGATAAAAGATTGTGGTCTATTCATTCTTCTGGCTGTTTTCATCTAAATCTTTCTTTGATGCCTTATGTGATGATCCCTCGTTACCTACTTTTAGTCCGTGCAAAACGATTTGGAAAGCTAAAGTGCTTTTAAAAGTTCAGATATTTGCTTGGGCTGTGGCTCATTGAAAGATTTCTACTAATGAGGTGGTGCAAAAAAGGAATCTTGGTATGTATATTTCTCCCCAATGGTGTGTTTTGTGTAGGGATGATTGTGAGACCATTGATCATTTATTCTTGCATTGTCCTTTGGCAATGGCTTTGTGGCAAAGATTGTTTAAACCTTTGGATATATGTTGGGTGGCCCCAGAATCGTCCTCTGCTATGTTGGATATTGAGTTTCGTGTTTTTGGATTTTCCAAGCGAGCTATGGTTCTTTGGAGATGTGTTGTTTTGACAATTTTTTGGGTGCTTTGGCTTGAAAGGAATGCTCGTATATTTGAGGATAAGTGTGATAGTTTTGTTGGTTTGTGGGATCGGGTTTGTTTTTTGAGCTCTTTTTGGGCATCGGTGTCTAAGGAATTTAGGGGTGTTCCTTTGTTTGTAATTTTGAATAATTGGGTGGAGGTGTGTGAGTAGGGTTTTGGTTTGTTTGGCTGGGTTGTAGTTTTTTTATTATTTTATTTTATTTTTTTTACTCCTTTTTAATTTGTATTGTAGGACATCTTGTCCTCTTTTCTTTAATATAATTTTGTTGCTTATCCAAAAAAAAAAAAAAAAAAAAAAAAAGAAATTTTCAAGATTGGGAGCTAGTAGAAGCAGTGGTGTTATTTCTCAAAAGGCTTCATATGATAGAGGTTGTTAGGGGAAGAAAGGATGTAATGTGGTAGAGGAGATCTTCTACTGGTTGTTTTTTGGTAAAAGATTGTTATTCTCTTTTGAGAGGCTCATCAAGAGGTGAATTTTTGGGAAAAAAGATTTGGAGTTCTTGTGCTCCTTCTAAAGGTGCCTTTTTGGGCGTACAACTTCAAGGAATAAGTGCTTAACCATTGATCATCTCATCTCTAGGGGTTGGTCAATCCCCAACTGGTGTTGTATGTGTAAAAACAGCGGAAAGCCGGTGGATCATCTTCTTTTTCACTGCCTCTAGATGTTGATCTTTGGGATTCTTTTTTTGCGGCATTGGGTACCTGTTATATGATGCCTAGAACAGTAAGGGGATGTTTTAACACCAAGGATAAGAGTTGGAAGACCATTTGGAAAGTTGCCCCACTATGTTTTTGTTTTTCTTTTTGGGTGTTTGTGGAAGGAGAGGAATATAAGTCTTTGCAGACAGAGTTGAATAGCATTTGCGTAAAGGAAAGATTTTTTGTTTGCTTTTTCTTTGTGTTTCTCTGCTTTGGGAAGGAAGAACTCATACTTCCCGTATATGTGGCTTTTTGTGAATAATGTACCTTTTAAAAAAAGTGATTCCTTACATCCATATAAATTAACAAGTCATATGACTTAGCAACCACTAACCTAAAAATCAAACAATCCTAATTTGTAAAATTACCAAAATACCCCAATATGAAATATAATCATTCTCATACAAGGAATATCTCTAATAAAACCAACTTTCTCCTTTCTTGTCGCATGCTCCATATCAGTAAGCCATTTACCTAATGGAGGGACAAATGATTAACACTTTCCCCTGATTTATAGCATACATGTCAAACATAAGTCAAACATGAGGGGAGAGAAGTTTTCTCATCTCCTACTTCGGAGAATGTTACCCAAGTTAAATTTCTTAAAGAGCCAATGCCCAAACCAAGGACTTAATTTTCAGAGGAAGCTGAGTAAACCAAATCAACTTTGCAGGAGGGAATTTGAACACAGGACTTAGGGGGGGAATAACATTAAATATAGATTTACACAGGAATGAGCCAGAAGAATTGAGAGCCTAGAGGGGGACACAAAGATTGCTTTGATATCATCGAGAAAGGATCCTGAGAGAGGAATGTTGGAATCATTTAGATTACACATGAAGTTAAAAGTTCCAAGGCAATATAAGTTGGCAATGTTAGCATCTTGGGATGAGGAATGCTTGAAAATATCTGGGCAATAATCCCTGAAAGGGTCATTTCCCAACCATAAGTCACGCCAAAACCTGATTTTAGTGCCAACTATTCATTTGTGCTTTAAATAATTAGCTATAACTTTTATACTTGTTTCCAAAGTTTTTGTGCGAAAAGTTATTATTCACAATTGAATAATTTTACTTAACGCAGTCATATCAGAAGGCTCTGAGAGCAGACAGTTCATATAAACCAGCTGCAGAATGCCTAGCAATTGTTTTGACAGATCTTGGAACCAGCTTAAAGCTTGCTGGCAATACTCAAGAGGGCATTCAGAAGTATTATGAAGCTCTTAAAATAGATCCACACTATGCTGTAATCTCACGTTCTTTTTCATTCCCAGTTTCTGATGCAGCCTGCCTTCATTTCCATTGCTTCTGTATACCTATAAGATTTGATTCCTTATATAATGGGTGTGTACATGCAGCCCGCATATTATAACCTTGGTGTTGTTTATTCCGAAATGATGCAATATGATACGGCCCTTAGTTGCTATGAGAAGGCTGCAGTGGAGAGGCCTATGTATGCTGAAGCATATTGCAACATGGGTGTCATATATAAAAACCGTGGAGACTTGGAGTCAGCGATTACCTGTTATGAGAGGTAGTATGGTAGTTAATCATCTATACTTTTTACGTGTTGGTCCTTGCATGCATTTGGTGTATTTGGGTTAAGAAATTTACATCTCCATTGATGCTTTGTGTTCTTGGTTGCTGTGTTGTTTCAGGTGTCTTGCCGTGTCTCCGAACTTTGAGATTGCTAAGAATAATATGGCAATAGCTCTGACAGATTTAGGCACAAAGGTGTTTCTCATCCCATTTTATTCTTCTTCTTCTTCTTTTTTGAAGGAGCTTATCATCCAGTTGTTAGCCTCCGAAATTATCTTCTTGTAATTATATTTAATTTACATCAGTAGTTTGAGGTTCTAATGTTTTATAATCTAAGGAAGATTCGTATTCCCTCTAAAAAATTTCATTTTTGGCTGTCATATGACTCACTGACTCCTGGCAGAATTTTGTTTCCTGATTTGATTGGCTGAATGGATCCCATTTTTTGTATCTTAAGTGAATTGATATAGTAACCCTAGATATCCCCCGAAAATTACACAAGTTTGTTATTACTTAGAGGTTTCTATAGTATAATGGGATAATAAAGTTTCTCAAATGCTGTGTTTTTTTTTTTTTTTTTTTGTAACTTTTATTCATCGTACCTAATTTCTTCTGTGCTGGGGAGATACGCTGACAGCTTCTTTTTCATAACACTTTAATATAAAAATCACTTTGTTCTTTTTTCCCTCATCATGAGCATATGTTGAGATTCTTCAATTCCTGATTTTGGAATGTCATACAACTATTTAGGTTAAATTGGAGGGAGACATCAACCAAGGTGTCGCATATTACAAGAAGGCTTTGTATTATAATTGGCACTATGCGGATGCTATGTATAATCTTGGGGTTGCATATGGTGAAATGCTGAAGTTTGACATGGTGAGTGATTCATAGAAAATAAATAAAATCTCTCCCTCTGACTTTGGGGTTCTTTTCTTTTTAGCAACCTGAAAATAAATGAAATTAAGTTTATACTAATGCAATATTTATTTGATCGGGAAAAAAAAAAAGAGAGAATAAGTTTGTCAACTTATTTATCACCAAGGGAAACTGTTTTACCTGTCTTCATATATATATATATATATATATATATATATATATATATATACTTGTTTTAATCTAGTTGTTTAGGCTTTCCTTACATTGGATTTTTCCTTGAAAATTTCTACTTGTTTAGGCAATCGTGTTTTATGAACTCGCTTTCCATTTCAATCCACACTGTGCGGAGGCATGCAACAATTTAGGAGTGATATACAAAGACCGTGACAATCTTGATAAAGCCGTGGAGTGCTATCAGGCAATTATTGATGCTTATGCAAGTTTTTAAAATTTCTATTTGCAGAGTTCATGGCATTATTATTATTATTATTATCATTGTTGTTGTTATCACTATGCAGATGGCTTTGTCAATCAAACCAAACTTCTCACAGTCACTGAACAATCTTGGTGTTGTTTACACTGTCCAGGTTCAATATCTATTCACACTTTTTCACAGATGTTTAAAATGATCATATGTCTGGGACAGTTGTTAAATGCTAACTATCTTCTTTTTTATTTATAGGGTAAAATGGATGCTGCTGCAAGCATGATTGAGAAAGCTATTGTTGCAAATCCCACATATGCAGAAGCATATAATAACTTAGGTTTCCCTCTTTCTCTCTGTTTTGTTTGTTTTTTTTTTTTTTTTGGGG
>JAESVK010000938.1:219277-259490 GCA_017140935.1 Hamamelis virginiana
TTGTTTGAATTTCTTCCATTATTATAGTTTCCATTACGAGCATTGGTTTTCAGTCAATATACAAGATTCTAGAAGCTTAGTACCCATGTGACATAAAATTGTGTTTGTTGAGTCCAGTCTTGTTATTTCATTATTGGGTTTCTAGGTTGGATTGATAAGGTAACTTTAGGAGTTTAGGTTCAAATGGTAAGATCGAACAAAGAATTGTAAGATTTCGTGCTATATATATATATATATTAAAAATCATAAGAGTTTGAAATTATTCCATTTTTTTATGAATGAAAATATATATAAATGGAAAAGCAGCATTAGGTCAATATACTGGAGGTATACAAGAAATAGAAAATGAAAACATAACCAAAGTCAAGTCTGACTACACAAATCCAAAAAAGGTGAGTAAGAAGACTCCTTAGCTGACCTAAACCAAAGGAAAATCATCTTGAGAAGCAAAATATTAATTTCTCCTAGACCTGGGTCTTTGTCATAAAAAATCCTGCTATTGTGCTCCTTCCACACAAACCACAAGAGAGTAAGCGGGGCCAAATTCCAAATATTCTATTTTGAGAAGAAATTGAGAAAAATGTATAAAAATGAATAAGAACCCTCAGATCTCTCTTTTTTTTTTTTTGTGGGGGGGGGGGGGGGGGGCAGATTTGAAATTCATTCCAAAGGGAGAAAGAATACAAAAAGAAAGTACATGAAATCCTTTCATAGCTAGAACTCATAGCTACAATAAGGTAAAAACAACCAATAAAAGAGACAGCTAAGCTAGTATGGTGGGTAAAGATGTGTTTGTTTCCTAAGTATTTGCTCCTCTTTTCGCAAAGGAATCTGCTCCTTATTCACTCCCTAATCATTTGATTAATACTCAACTCAAGAAAGCCTTAAACTTTCAACTACTTGGGGTAGGCTACATGAATCCTTCTCTTTCAGTCAGTTTTTTTCTAAAGCCATATCCTTAATAAAATTGTATGCCATCACTTCTCTTCTTTCTATTTCAACTCATGTTTTTCCTAGATTTCCTTTTGTCCATGTAGCACAGTCAGATTGAATCAAATCACTCTTATTTATGCATTTACTGGTCCTATTTGCACATGCAGATTTATTTTAGATGACTTTCCCAAGGGGTACTGGCATTTTATTCCCACCATGGAGCCGTAGCTTTACTTAGATAGGGCTCGACTGCCTTAACTTCTATTTATTCTATTAGTAAAGGGCTTTTAGGTAAAAAATGTCTTCTTCAATTGGTGCCGCCTATATTTTCTCGTGAATGCATTCGTTTCTTGTTTTATCATTGCTTCTATTTCCACTCATCCATATTAGCAGCATTGTTTTGGTTGGACTCATTTTTTTTTTTTTTTTTTTATAACAGTGTTGTATCTTGACTATCCAACATTTTTTTACCATAAAGCATAATTGGCATTATCATCTCCTTGTTTAATTTTTTATTTTGATCACCCAATTCTTCATCAGCAATTCTCCGCTTCTACCCTCCTGCTTGAATTTAGTGGAATATGTCTTCTCTGATCTCATTTTTCATGTGGATTATCAATGCAAGATAATGGAAATGGTTGGTTCTGGAATCTTTTTGCTCATCAATTTCATTATTTCCTCATTTCTTATAAATATTGAAGTTTTACTAAAGTTAGAAGCCATATATTCTGTCCTAATCCTGCTTTTCTTAAAACCTTTAGGTTCTAAACTACTCCCTCCGCCCCATAAAAATAGGTCTCTTCCAAAAAACATGCATATTAAGAAAACTCATTAATACATTGATTTGTGATCTTTTTTATCTTTTATTTCCAAAATTACCCTTTTTCTACAATTGCATTTGGTGTCATGTCAAGGCATTTTTGGAAAAAAAAGGATATAATATGGGAAAGTTAAAAGAAATATAATTTGACTTTTCAAAATGGGCTATCATTTTAGGACAACCAAAAAAGGAAAGAAGGCCAATCTTTGTAGGACGGAGGGAGTATTTCTTTGCTGTCTTAATTTAAAATTAACCACTTCTCTAATTTCAATGCTGAAACAAAGGACATTTTCCAGAAGATGACTACCGTGTTTATTCATGACCAAAGCAAAAAATACATGCTTAAAAGGGGCTGTAGGTTTTGATTCCCCTTCTAAGGAACCCTTTTTTGTATGGGTGGCTGCTAGAGATAACTGCGTCATGGTGGCTCTTCTGATGAGTAGAGTTGGGAACACGGTAAATAGATGCATTTTGTACAAATGGGAGCAGGAATGTGTGGACCATCTTTTTATTGACTGGAGAGCTTGTCTTTTCTCTTCTTGTTGGTGGGGATAAGTTGAGTTTTGCCAAAATTGATGGAGGATCTTTTAAAAGGTTGGTGGATCCAAGGTGCAAATCAAATGTGGAAAGATTCCCTTTGAAAAACTTGGGTGTACTTCTCTGTCACCACGGGGTTTTTCTCCAATTTCTTCCATAGAAATGAGTTGATTGATCCACTACCAGTAGTGGATTTGCTTACTTGGTCTAATAACCAAGAGGCCCTTGCTATGTCTAGATTTGATGGTTCCTTTTTTCCTCATGGGAAGAATTGTTCCCTCAAGTAATTGAGTCCATCTTGCCAAAACCATGTTCAGATCACCCTCCAATTGCTGTGAATAGCGAGGGATTGAGACATGTCAGAGGTTCGTTTTGCTTCAAGAACATGTGGTTAAAGGTGGAGGGTTTACGGACTTGGTTGCAAGTTGGTGGAATTCCTTTGACTTTCATGGTTCCCCTATTTTTGTTTTTGATAGAAAGTTGAAATTTTTGTAAGGTAAGTTCAAGAAGTGGAATATGAATGTGTTTGGTAGGGTGGTGATCTCTAAATCAAAACTTTTGGGGAAGGTTTTTTAGATGAAAATAAAAAAGGATTCAGTTTGTCTCAGAAGGAGGTGGGAAGACGGGAAGCCGTTAAAAGAGAGTTTTCGAGGTTGGAAGAGCTAGAAGAGATTACTTGGGAATAGAAGTTGAGAGAATTGTGGTTAAAAGAGGGGGATAGGAACACCAACTATTTCCACAGGATGGCGAACGCCCGTAGACAACGCAACTATATTGGTTAGATGGTGGTAAATGGGTGTTTGGAGGAGGATGCCATATGTGCTAGGGTGCTGGAATTTTATAAGAATTTATTCAGAGAGGAGGACCCCAAAGATTGTTGCTTGAAAGAATGGATTTCAGTTTCATTGGGAATAAGGAGCTTCTGTCGTTGGAGAGACGCTGGAGGAAGTACTCGAGGTTGTAAAGGGGATGAATTGGGATAAGGCACCGAGGCTAGATAGTTTCACTATGGTGTTCTTTCAAAACTGTTGGTATGTAATTAAGGGTGACTTGATGCACACGTTTTAGGGGAATTCTCCGAAGAGGAGGTATTAAAAAAAAGTCTAAATTCTGCAGTCATTTCTTTGATCCCTAAGAAAGGTGAGGCAATGGATATTAGAGATTTCCGTCCCATTAGCCTAATAGGAGCGTTTGTAAGACACTGGCGGAAGTACTTTCTGAGAGGCTAAAGAAAGTGTAAGGAAGTATGGTGTTGTCCAAACAAAATGCATTTATTGGTGGAAGGCAAATCCTCGTTGCGATTTTTGTGGAAGGAAGTATGGTCCACCCATTCTTGTGTATAGTGTGTGAGTAGACTAATAGTTAAAAGCCCAAAGGGCGAGAGCACATCTTGATCTTTTGATACTACATGTGAAATATCCACCACTCCTTTCAAGATTTAACTGCCATTTGGCCTCACTAGACATTGCTTACTTTGTAGTGGCTTCTGATAAGACTCTCTTATGGGAGGTAATGTGAACCACCAACCATCTACAGCATGTGTCATCTGAACTTCAATTGGTGATATCCTCTTGGGAATGAAAACCTGATTGAAAGAACCACTGAAACCCTTGAAGAGAGGGAGTTTCTCCCTCTGCTTCTTTAAATTATGGTTAATTATGCATATTCTTAACCTTGGAAAATTTTCAGAAAATTTGTAGAAAGTAGAATGATTCAGCCCTTTTCATGTAGAAAGTAGAATTCTTCATGTGAGTATCGTTCTGAATAATTTTCATTTCTCAGAGTGGCTATTAAGATTTAGTGGCGACAACTGCTCATGCAGATCTGATAAGTGTCACAATGGTGTAAGGGTGTAACCATGGTTCTGATACTATTTCTTGCAGTGAATCTTTGTTAAGAAGCGTAAAGTGTTGAATTCAATCTTCTGCTGATCCAGCTGATTATATTAAGGACATTGATACGAGTATCGGTGTTTGACATGTAAACAAGGTGTCCCACAGGGATACCAGATGTCTGATATGGTGACTTAACAAAGTGAATCACAATGCGTGCATCTAACATGCTTACTTCTTGGTGTGTTCTGCTCGATTAAAGAAGAAATTGCTATAGTATGAGTCCTTTTCACATGGCAGTTAAGAAACAATTTAAAAACACTGCTGAAAAGTAGTTAGTTTGGCTTTATTTGCATCAGGTTCTTATGGATAGGTGTTTCCACTGATCGACACATGTTAGTCACTTGTGTTTGATATTTATATGCTGTGGCTACTGCTGAATTTTGGGCTTAAAAGGAAAGAGTTTAAAATCTATTGAATCTTGTTTTGAAATGAACAATTACCTCATTTTCTGAACTCATATAACTCTTTATTAAAGTTTTTCTATGGCAGGTCGGTATAGAATTATTTTCTCTTGACTTTGACATTCATCTTGTTTCAAGGTTTTCATTCATCGGGATTCAAAAAGGTGCCTGAAGTTGTATTTGATTCATTTTTAGTTATGTCGTCATATTTCACATTGTTTGTGTCTAATTTTTTTTTTTTTCTAAAAACTGGAACCGCATAGTGGGTCTTCTAATTTTTTTAATGGTGAATAATATTATAGTGCCTGTACTTTTTCATATTTTTTGGGGGTTAATCAGTTCTGCAGTTATTCATTTACTGTGGTTTAAAGTGCTTTGTTACTTTCCAATTGTTCTTTAGTATTCTTTTTTCTTATTAATTTTTTTTCCTGGATAAAATATTAAAGTTATTTTTATTTCTCTCTGAAGCATCTGCTATCAATTCATTCGAGTCTGTTATCAATTCATTTCTCGAAATTCTTCATGTGTAGGGGTTCTTTACAGAGATGCTGGCAATATATCACTAGCTATTGAAGCATATGAGCAATGCCTTAAGATAGATCCTGATTCTCGCAATGCAGGCCAGGTATTGTTACTCTATTGAATAAGCTTATGTCAATGATACTCGTGTTATAGGTGTAAGCCTAAATTTTTCTTATATATATATGAAAAAGGTCATTTGAACGGTATTATTCATTGTAGGCTTGATTGCATTGCAGCATTTGTATAGTTAATATTTTGATTTCTGCACTGGACCTCAAATGGAACATGAGACAGGTCATTATATTTGGGTTGGACTGTTTTTACCCATTAACTTGATCTAATGCAATGAATGAAGAATTTGAAGAATATATTGAAAAAGCAACTGTTAGACGTCTTTTTTGCTCAAGTAGTGTTAAATACTATAAATTCACTGATAAAAATGAAATAAATATTATATAGTATATATTTACTTGAGATTGGGTTTAGTTTGTGAGGCCATTCAGAATTTGTTTTGTGAACTTGGAAATCTGTCTCTATTTGAAATAAATTTAAAAGGATATGCCATGCATGTGTCTATATATACATATGGATATATGCATGTGTGTGTGTGTGTGTGTGTGTACATGATGGGAAGATGAGGTTGAATGTGCTTAGAAAGGGTGAGTTAAGGTTAAAAATTGATGTTAGTAAATTTTTTAAAAAATGGATTTGAATCTCATGTAGACCCCTAATATCTTGAACCATGTTATATTGGTGTGGGTTGTTTTGTAGGAATATGAGACTGATATAAGGTGTCGATTTGGAAGGGAAAAAAAATGGGGGATTTGAGGACAGAACTACATGTTTTCCTCTTACTTTTTTGAAATCAGTTTCGAAGGCAGCAGCAGCACGCACCCCTACCTGCCCAACCATAGCTCAGTGCGAGGGCGGTCTTCCAGCCTATATAGGATAGGGAATTAGGCAATGAAAGGAGGAATCATACTGTATGGGTGGGCTCACCTGGCCTGGACCTATATCTATCAGTTTTCTAGTATAGTTCCGAACCAGTGAAAATGGAGGCTCGTTGAGACCTTCCGTTCCGTCCACTAAGGTTGAATTTATGAAGAATCTAGAAAAATTGGGGAAATGTGATGGAATCACAAATAGGGTATGTAGAACTACAATTAGAAAATGTAATTTGGAGAAATCCTAAAATACAAGAGATTAGGTTTCATTATAGAATCCCTCTTTCATTTCTCTGAAATTGGGTAAATCAAAGTCAAACTCCACTTGGCGGATATATATCTGGCAGTTTGACATGCTTTACTTCTAGCTACCTTTCCAAATGCTGCAATAATAAGAAACGGGTTAGCTGCATCTTCTTATTCATAGAAATTGTAATTTGGAGAGAACCTAAAATACAAGAGAATAAGTTTCATTATAGAATCCCTCTTTCATTTCTCTGAAATTGGGTAAATCAAAGTTTTAAACTCCACTTGGCGGAGATATATCTGGCAGTTTGACATGCTTTACTTCCAGCTACCTTTCCACATGCTGTAATAATAAGAAACGGGTTAGCTGCATCATCATCTTCTTATTCTTCTGCTTCTGCTTCTGCTTCTTCTTCTTCTGCTGCTGCTGCTTCTGCTGGCAGTTTGACATGCTTACACCCCATTGTGCAGCCCAAGGGCCTGTTGGGATCTTGTTGAGGACCCAAAAAAATTGTGTATGTGCACACATACACACAGCTGCCTTGCCAGTATGTTGGTACTCGATTCTGCAGCCACCCATATGGATATGCAAGTTGATTAGCCACTCAATTAATAATAACAACAACAACATTAAATGAGGTGGAAGAGAACGCGCAGAGGAGCTAGCTGTTGAAGAATTAGGTGGTTGAGCATGGAAGTAGTAGAACTTTTGGGCTTGTCAATAAGAATGTTTCAGGCTCCTCTCTCTTTCTCTTCACTCTTGCATGGTAAGTTTGCATCATGGACAATTCTAGGAGATCAAATACCTACTCAGAGCATGACGGAAATCTAGGGATATCCTTTTGCGGAACAAATTTTACCACTCCCTTATGAATTCATTATCTCAAATGTTGGTTCATGTTTCCATATGGAGGATAATTTGAATTCAAATGGGTGGCATGTAGCTAATGTGAGTTGTATGATTAAGCATAGTGGGTATAGTTAGAGCCAATCCTTGGTCAATTTTCAGTCACCATCTCTTGCTTGTGTTCTGTTCTGACATTCCTGTCTTAGAAATGTCCAAATTGTTGACATGTATCTTACAAATACTGTTCAACTTAATGTTTAGTTGGTTACATTTCTACCAATCAGATACTTTATCATTTGCCCTGATTTGAGAATTTAGAATAGACTTTTTTCTCTCTCGTAGTACTGTCAATAATAATTAATAAGTATGTTGTTTTATTCAAATTAGGGAATTCAAAGTGGAGCACTTCTTCAGATCTTTTATTCATCAGTGGAAATTTTGTGAAGCTTTTACTGTTTGAAAACATCTCTCTACTTTTCTGATTTTATGAAATTTATTTTTAGTTGATATTAGTGATTGAGTACATCTCTTGTAAGAGATGAGATGCCTGTGTAATGAATGTTTGTTGAAGTTATCCTCTGTCGATGGTTGTTGCTCCCTATACCTTCAACAGTGTTGTCTCTTACCTGTCTTTTACTGATCATTTTTTTTCGCAGAATCGATTGCTTGCAATGAACTACATAAATGAGGGGAATGATGATAAACTTTTTGAAGCTCACAGGTTTTCGTTGACTCCCTCTCTGCTTGGCATGTATTTTTTATTTTTTATTTTTATTTTTAATTCTTTTGATTAGTTGTGAAAAATTATATAATTGTATAGTGGAAAGAATTCAGGTGGAGTATAAAGAAGAGGACATGAAAAGAAAATGAGTTTCAATTCAAAAAATAGAAAGCAAGTTTTTATCACCCACATTGCCATAAACCTATAGTTGACTATTGACCTGTTTTCTGGCATTTTTTAGGTCCAAATCAGGATAAAAACCAATAAAGTCCAAAAGGTCCTAGAGCTGAACTAGGTTAAGGTCTTGAGCCTAGAGAGAGTTAATCAAAGAGAACTATTATTAATAAATAAAAGAAATAAATACAAGGGAGTAGAAGCGGTCCTCCAACATAGAAAAGCAGTAAAAAGTAAGAAAAAAGAAAGACCGCAAAAAAGTAATCCGGACACACTGCTATCCAGGCGTCCAGCCAGCCTAGATGATAAACAAAGGAATCCCAACAAATGCCTGCGAAATAGACACCCAGAGGAGACAAAATACACTTGGTCCCATAAATCAACAGGCAATATGGACTTATCCTCAAAAACCCTCGCATTTCTCTCCAAGCAAATGATCCACAAAACAACAAGGAAAGCACATCTCCAAAGAGTTAATGCTTTCTTGCTTTTTCCAAAACCTCAAAGTCAATCTTGAACATGTGAAAACGAGAAGCTGGAGAAACCTAATCCAATCTATCACATTGGAAAAGCTTATCCAAGCCAATGGACAGTGTAAGAAAAAAATGATCTGCATTTTCCTAGGCTCTTTTACACTGCTGAGGGCGGAAAACTCTTTGTAGAATGTAGTACTTGTCAAAAAGAAACAAAGAATTCTTTATAGAATATAATCCTTGATAAAAATGACCTACTTTCTCCATTGTAATTCATTAGTGACTGACTACTGTCTAATGCATGCTAAGCATGGATAGAAAGATGCTCTGTTGTTCCTATATAAAAACTTCATAGTGAATAAATAGGCAGTTAATGTTTTCCTTGTCCTATAAGCAATGGATGATCTATTTTGGCTATTAAACCACAATAAGTTGGAGTTTGGTGATGTAAAATGTAGGGATTTCGTCTTTGGTGTCCACCTAAGTATCTTCCTAAAGTATAATTTTTCACCACCTCCCACCATAAAAGAAATGTTTTTTTTTTTTTGAACAAGCAACTTTGGAAATACGTTTTCACAAAACAACCATTTGAGCCTGACACTGGATTTTAAAATTTTCTACATGTTTGAGAACCAATTGGTAGACATCATTCAACATGCCAGCAGTGTTATATTTCCAAATAAAATCCTGGTCTGTAACATACAGCAAATTTCACTTTACTTACCTCCACTCAATTTAAATCGTTTGCTCATTAGATTTTTCCATATAATGTTTCACCAACTTAGAACCTTACTTCAGTTGAAATATCTTAGAATACAAGTTTAATTAATATTCGGGTTGGGATTGATGCTCCCCCGTCTTTTTTTGTTCATATTCAGTTTGGAAGTAATGCTCCTTGTCTTGTTCATTTTACATAACACCTTGTGCTTGTTGAAACATCTTAGTATACAAGTTTTCTTCATATTCAGTTTGAAAGTGATGCTCCCTTTGTTTTTTGTCTCATATATTGATAGTTTTCTGAGTTGAAAGGGCTATTTTCAGCATTAAGTTGTGCCACAAAAGCATCAGCCATCTTGATTTTCATTCACGAAATGAGCTACCATCTTCTCAGGCATAGAATGCCCCTCTAAGTAGTAATCTATAAACATGACTCAATCACGAATGGCTACCAGCTTAAGTTATTTTATTTTAAATGAGAAACCATCAGATTAGGTTTCCATGCAAAATGAAAAGTTCTCTGTCTTTTTGCTTTTAGTTATATTTTTGTCCTATTTCTTTATGTTGACTCTTTTTATTTTCTGTCTTTTAAACTTCATTTTATACAATGATAATGCATTGAAGTTGATAATTTTGTTGTACATTTTATGGTCTGGTTGACAAGTTACTGATGTGTAAAGTATTAGCATGCTTTGAGGTACTAAAGAAATTTAAAATCAGCTTTGATGAGGCTTCATCTGATTTGCTATGTATGTTTGCAGAGACTGGGGTTGGCGCTTTATGAGGTTATATCCACAATACACTTCATGGGACAACCCTAAAGATCCAGAACGACCCCTCGTTGTTGGATATGTATCTCCCGATTATTTTACTCATTCTGTATCATATTTTATTGAAGCACCCCTTGCGTATCATGACTATGCAAATTACAAGGTGGTTGTTTATTCAGCAGTAGTGAAGGTATTAATTAATTTGGGATGTTTCCATCTACAATTGTGCAAATTGCTTATTTTTGTTGCTTCATGAGTTTGTTACTATGAGTGATTTATATTACTATGCATTTTGCTTTGTAAAATGTTTTGCGCATCATCCTTTTCGTGCTTGGTTGATTTAAATTGTTTTTGCTTTCACTCTCTTTGCCATTTAGAATCCTAAGATAAAGTTCAATGAGCATTCTAACCTTATAATGTCCTGTGTAGAGTAAAAATCACTTCAAATTGCTTTTTTTTTTTCCCCTCCCATTCATGAAGGGCACGCTTGTTTTGTATTGTGAAAATGCATCAAGGGTGATAATGCATTCTTGATCAAAACTTGTCTTGGTTGGTGGACTGTCGAAGAATTCTAATAAATTTTCCATTTTTATTGGAATCCATAATTTACAGGAGTAAAAAACTTTATCTGGGGAGTCACGAAAATGACTAAGTGCAAATAGGACAGAACGCATTTCTTCCAAGTCTAACTAGAGGAATCTAGTGTTACTAGTATGATTTCTTCCTAATTCTATAGATGCAAAAATTAGGTCTATTCATGAGCTATATCTCAACATGCAAGCATTAGATTGGCTTGATTTTTGGATATGTCACAAATTTGCAATACAACAAATCTACTAAGATTTTTTGGAGGAAACTAGAAGTTGCTTGGTTTGCAGACTGTACAGTGGTACTGAAGTAGTACTGTGGCATGAATTACTTATGAGGGTATTTTATCTGTTTCCTTTTTTTCCTTGCCATGCATATATGATTTATTGTAAAATTGTGGCCAATTCGTTAACATTTTACTTTAATGGCTTAGATAAAGAGTAATGGACAATTTATAACTAATTTCGCATAGGGTTCAGTATAAAATATAAATACATGCTTTTGTTGTTCCTCGTTTTCTCAACTGTGGCATAACTCAAGTATCCAATAATCTCGTATCTCCCTTTTGCAGCACGATCTAGGAATGTTGCTGGTATTTTCCTCACTTTTAGTTCTGGACTATAAAAAATATAGTTCTCTTGTTATTTCTTCTCTTATTTTTGATAGGCCAAACTTTTGGCCTTATTCTTGTGGTTTTGTCTATCTCTTTACATTCTGTTTTCTGGTCTCTCCTCTCCTATTGTTGCTGCTGATTTATTTAATTTGGATCTTGTGGACTGGATTGTATGACTTATGAAACCCATTCTTTATTGTTTACATGAAAACTATGGAAAACTCACATCTAGGTCATGTGTTTGACTCTTGGCAAAGATGCCATCACAGCTGCCACCACCTCTGGTGTCCACCATAGCTACCACCTGATTTCCTCCAATAACACTATTCCTGTTGGCACTGTCATTACTGCAGCCACTACTACTGCCACCATGGCCACTGTTAACAACATCACAACTGCTACCATCATTGTTTACACTTGACACCAAAGCTGTCGCCACTACCATTGCAGCTTGACTACATCTGACAACACTTTCACCCCTCTTCTTGCTACGGCCAACACCATCACAACATTCGTTACAACTGTTGCTGTTACCATCATTGTTGCCTCCAGCACTGCCTCCATCATCATCACCAATGCCTCCACCATCTGAACACCACCATCACTGTCACCATCATGACCACCATCCTCATTGCTGCCATTTTTTTTCTCGCGAAAAATTTCAGAATGACTTAGGGAATGCTAGATCAATTATAGGTTCTCTTAAATGGGTAAAAATATGATTTTAGTTTGACTACAAATTCAGTCACAAAATGGATTCTGTAATGCTTATGCTGAATGCTCTTTCTACAATTCATTCTAGGATTTTCACAACCTTTTCCATGCACAAACTGGACTTATATTCCATTTGATGCTGCAGGCAGATGCAAAAACTAACAGGTTTAGAGAGAGAGTCATTAAAAAAGGTGGGGTTTGGAGAGATATATATGGGATTGATGAAAAGAAGGTTGCAAGCATGGTGAGAGAAGATAAGGTTGACATCTTGGTAGAACTTACCGGTCATACAGCTAACAATAAATTGGGAATGATGGCGTGCAGACCAGCACCTGTTCAGGTATGTTACTGGTCATGATCTTTACATTTTTCCTTGGGTATTTTGCTTGGGAGTTTTTATTTTCATAGCAAAACAGATAGATTTTATTTTATTTATTTATTTATTTATTTTCACTTTGTTCTTTAGTTTTCTCATCACTTTGTTTATTGTTTTTTAGAAGTAGATTTTTTAGAAAGATTTGAAAGTGTAGTAATTTTTTTTTTTTTTGGGTTTGTTTTGCCCTTTTCTTTTATTAAGACGAACATTGATGTTGGCAGCTACCTTAAAAACTAAATAACATATGCAAGTGAAATTTAGAAACAATGATTCTATTCTCTTGAAAATATTTTTAATTAAGTCTATTTTACATTTGAATGCATATTCAAATGGCTTTTTGAAGTTTCAATAGTCATATTCAAAGTTTTTATTCTTTTAAGTTGTTTCATTTTTCTTTTTAAATGAATCTATGGTTTGGTTTTATATTTTATAATTTCTCTTACCTTTTTTACTGCTTAATATTTTTTTTTGTAGTTATTTTTTATTTTAAAATATTATCTCAAAATTTTCACACTTCTTGATTTCTGCCAAATGATTATGGTTTTCTTTGAATTAATATGCTATTTCTTCACTTATTTTTATATAGAATGGACAGGCCTGCAGGAATTTAAGTGGCTTTAAAGGAAGTGATGGCTTCATGATTTTACATTTTTGTGGAGTGTTTCACTACTGGCCCATTATGACATTTTTTTTTTTTTTTTTTTTTTTTATTATTTTTTTTTTTTATTTTATACTTTTAGGAAATTTGGTACCGTAGGTAATGAACTACGATATATGAAATTCAAAACTCTTAATTCTTTATCATACGTAATTTTCAAAAGCAGGCTTAAGAATCATAGATTATGGATTTGATATTTAAAAAATGTTTTGGTTTTTTAAGTTGAAAAACTAAAAGGTTGTGCAGTTGGAAAGACTTTATGCATTTAACTGTTCCAAAAAGCAAGGGCACAGTTTCCTTTTTTTATTTATCAATGAGAGCTCTTGTGTGCTTTAGAACCACGTTTAAAATCCTTTTGATATCCTTGAGAAGTGGAACTGCACAATTGTGAGTTGGTGAGTTGTTTGTCTTAATAGCTTATTTATAGCATAAATCATAGTTTATCTGTCTTTTATATGTTATAAGCTTAAGAGTTGCCTATTGATCTTTCCAGAAGGGAATTCCATAGATACAACGTTAGAATAGACTTTATTCATCGTTTATTTGATTTGGTGGCTATGTATGTTATCATAACCAACTGATGTTGCTTAGTCTCTGATCTTATTTTGGCGCTCCTTAATCATAGGTGACTTGGATTGGCTACCCAAATACAACTGGTTTACCAACCATCGATTATAGAATCACTGATTCACTCGCAGACCCACCTGATACAAAGCAGAAGTAGGTTCATTTTTACTTTTTCAGTAGAAGTATAAATCCTGTGCTAGATTTGATCTTGGTGTTACATTGTGCTGTACTTTATCTGTGTATGATACAATATTAAATGGCAGTCATGTTGAGGAGTTGGTTCGATTACCGGAATGCTTCCTTTGCTATACACCTTCCCCTGAGGCTGGACCCGTTTCTCCAACACCTGCTCTTTCCAATGGCTTTATTACTTTTGGTAGCTTTAATAATCTAGCAAAGGTATTGGTTGAATGGTACAAGAAAACTGTTTTTATTTTGGTCATGTGGTTCCTAGAGCAACAATATCTACTGATTAGTTATGATTTGCTTCTTTTTCTTTACTTTTCTTCTTCTTTTTTGTTTTTTTTTTTTTTTGTTTTTTGTTTTTCCTTCTTGTTCCCTTTGTTTCCCCTTTATCAGATAACACCTAAAGTGTTGCAAGTTTGGGCAAGGATATTATGTGCAGTTCCAAACTCTCGACTCGTGGTGAAATGTAAGCCCTTTTGTTGTGATAGTGTAAGACAGAGATTTCTTTCAACATTAGAGCAGCTGGGATTGGAATCACTACGTGTAGATCTTCTACCTCTAATTCTCCTGAACCATGATCATTTGCAAGCGTATGCTCTCATGGACATCAGGTAAAAAATGAGTTTTGTTTCTTATGTTGGGTGACTTAGGTCACTAGAGCAGAAGTTTCCTTTCCTCCACCTTATGTTTTCTGCAAGACAGTGGGGGAAGCCAAATTCTGCACTCTTCTATTTTAACCATATTCCCCATATTTGTTTGACATTGTTAATCATTATCTACCTCTTTCCTATCATTTTTCTTGTCTTTTTTCCTCTTTTCATATTTGGCCCATTTTGGCATTTGATCCATTTCTTTTACTTGACCATGAATTTAATTTATGATTTCGTCTTAGCAAGAGTGGCTTTCTAGAACATCTGAAAAAAAAAAAAAAAAAAAAAAAAAAAAATTGTGATTGTTTAGTCTGTCTTTATAATTGTTCTTTTACATAGAGGTGTGTGCATAATAGTAAATGGTTAAGCCCTATTATGTCTTGAGTGGAATTTTTTCTTCACCTTGTTTGTAATGATTACTTGCAAACTGCAAACTTTTAGGTCACATTTAGATGTCCCTTGGAAATTTAATTGCCCCATTATGTTCTAATAAACAATATTATCTACAAATTAAATATCATGATTGGGGCTTTTATAGAAAATGGTGGATTTTCAAGAAATTCTAAAAGTGATATAATACCAACAATAATGGCGATAGCTCCAGTTCTTTTAATTGCCTATTTTAAAGTATGGATTCATAGATTCAAATGCTATGCAAAAACCGATGGAGCCATTCAATTTCCATGGAATGTCCAGACAGGTCCTTAATAAACACATTAATTCTGGTACTTCAACAAAGTGTTTCCCTCTTAGTAGGTTTGAAATTTGTTCCTTCATGGGGGTTGGATTGGGTCATGTTAGTGTCAGATTGATTGGGAACAATTTTTACTATCCTCACAAGTGATAGTGAAAATTTGAACTCGCAGCTTTTCAAGAAATTTTAAAAGTGATATAATACCTACAATAATGGCGAAAGCCCCAGTTCTTTATATTGCCTATTTTAAAGTATGGATTCATAGACTCAAATGCTATACAAAAACCAATGGAGCCATTCAATTTCCATGGAATGTCCACAGGTCCTTAATAAACACATTAATTCTAATTAAACAAAGTGTTTCCTTCTTATTTGGTTTGAGATTTGTCCATGGGGTGGTGGATTGGATCATGTTAGTGCCAGATTGCTTGGAAACATTCTAATGTGAAAGATTATGAAGCTGTTATTTGATTGATTAGTAATTAATTAATGACAGAAACTTGAAAGGTCCACGGTGAATCGATTGGGTTGTTGTGCAGTTTAGTGGTTGAAACATCTAGGTCAATGGATTTGACCAGAATTTGGCTTTAGCACTCTGGCTCAACTGACCGTGTTGATAATCAATGAGGAGTTCTCATCAACTATAACTGTTTATTGTCTCTGAAACAGACTTTTTTTTTTTTTGTTTTTCTGGGGAGAATGGCTCTGAAACAGAGTTGCGATATTCATTTTGAGTATTAATCCGGTGTTTTGTTTTATGGGGCTGTTGTTGACATATGTAAGTTGAAAGTTATAAGAAGCTAAAAAATCAGTCATTTTTCCGAAAGTGAATTGTGTCCTGAAAGACATTTCTATGTACTCTCTAGTGAAATTGTACATGCTGAAGTGTTAAATACTTGGAAGACTTCCCGTAAAAATTTGATGGGGAATTAAACACTGAATGAATTGAATATATCATACTCTGCCTGTGTCATTTTTAATGCCTTATCTTTCATCCAGCCAATCCCAAGGCTGGAGAAAGGAGGGTGGCTGACAGACAACATAAATCATATTGTGATATCGTCGCACCTAATAAACATAAATCCTACACTGAATTCTATCCAGAAAATTTTCCAGTTTATACCTATTAGTTTACTCCTATTGTGATTGTATGTGACTAGGAATTTCCATTTGACCATAACAAAATGCTTCCCATTTGAGCAATGTATTATTCATATTATTGCTTGTATTGCAGCCAATATTCCTTGTTTGGTGAATTCTGAGGGGCTTGACATTGTAGATGAAGTGCCAAGTTGATGTGTTGGTGTAGTGTGTGTTCATTTTTTCCCCTTTATTTTTTTCTTTTGTTAAATATAATCGTCATGAATAAATTAATTTTAAAAATGAAGGGTGCCGTCTTATGTGGCATTACTCTCTCTATTGCTGTATCTCATCCACTCCACCCACCCACACACCAATTAAGTAAATAGATGTGAGAGCACTATCTCTTACTCTCTCTTCTCCATTCCTTTTTTTTTTTCTTCTTAAGCTTCAAAAATCATGTCTTGCACATCAATGTTGAACACCATCAATTGATTTGATTGAGATAAGAAGGCTGAAATTATCAGACCATAACAATTTTTTGCCACACTCGATCTACTAACTGACACATATCATATATTGTGTTCCAATCTCATCTTTAAACTTGCTCTCTTATTCTCCATCCATAATACGGTGACTCCCACATGTGGGTTTGCTGCTAGTGTGTAATTGATTAGGAAAGTCTAGTATGGGATTAGTTTCTTTTTTTCTTTTGTTTTTATTTTATTATTATTATTTTTTATAAATTAATATAGTATTGAACTAAAAAAATAGAGAAGCAAAATCGAACAAAGAACTCAAGCTTCAAAGACATAGAGATCACAAAATTGGAAAAAGAAGCTTGATCTCCAAAAATACTCGAACCTTTCCAATAAAAAAGAATCCTAAGGAGCCTAGATTTAAGCTTTACAATAGGCAATTCAAGTTTCTTAAAAATTCTCCTATTCCTATCTCCCAAAGAGTCCAAAAACCATCTCCCAAACTGAAGGGACCTCCTCTTTATCCAATTTTACTCTTCAACTCTTCAAAAAGTGGGGAGTGTTGTAGCTGGCATTAATCTATTGCTTCCCCTTTATGCTACATTTCTTACTTTAGTTTTGTCCGGTTCATGTCATGATCTCATGTTGATGGATACAGGAAGCAGTTTGTAACTTCATGTTGATCTTCTAACCCAAAAGTAAGTGTTTTAAACTTCTTCTTGTCCCATGAGGAGCGTCAAGTCTGGACAGGGCTAAGATACACTATACTATACATCTCTGGTGCATCACATTTGTTGGAATCAGAATCCAATGGTGTTCCGTCTGAGAATCAGATCATATTAAATGATTCTCCCATTCGTTTAATCACATTACGGTCCATGAATATGCTCTAATTTATGGTTAGAATGTCGCATCTAAAGATAGGGGTTTTAGTCTTGCTTCTTGCCTATCATGTACAATGCAGCCACAGAGGTATGGAGGTTATAGGTCTTCCCATTCTGATTGTGATATAGTCAGTTCTACACTTTTACATGTGAAATGGACTCAAAAGTCAAAACCACACATCTTTGATTTCGATATCTGAAAACTTGTTGAAACTTGTAATGTGCATATTTTATGCGGCTGACGGACTTATGAGAATCACTTGTGTTTTTTATTCCTCACACTCTAGGACGATATTTATATTTATATTTTCCATTGGTTTTTGTAGCCTCTAGTGTGCATCTTATTGGGATGATATTTTCTAATCTCTTGTTTTTTTTTTTTTTTTTCTCTCTAGTTTGGATACTTTTCCATACGCGGGAACGACAACGACATGTGAATCTTTGTACATGGGAGTTCCATGTGTCACAATGGCAGGTTCAGTACATGCTCATAATGTTGGCGTGAGTCTTCTCAACAAAGTTGGTGAGGAACTTTCCTTTCAGCCTTTTCCATTAATGTTTTTCTGGTGTATATCATCTTTTGCATGGTTGCTCAAGAATTACTGTGTGCCTGTGTCCTCGTAGTTGTGTGCCATGCTTGGTTTGTTGGTCTGTACCAAAAACTTACCCTTTATGCTACATCTTCTAACAAGAAAGGGATAGATCCAAAGCTCAAGAAATCCAAATTGAGGTCCAAGCAAGGAAGAAAATCTCAATATCAATTCTCATATGATGATTCCAGAAATACTGAGATAGCAATTATTACCACATAGAATTTCCGTGTCATCTGTTGATAAGCAATATTTTGATCTATATGTGGAATATTTCCATCTCATCTGTCGATAAGCAATATATTGGTTCAAATATGGAAATGTAACAATTATTATTCCCCTGGTGAGCACCATTAAGATATTATTCCTGTTTCTTTCTCTAAATGTGCCACAAAATTGCAAAATCCTTTTCTTGCTAGAGAGTACAGCCCTTATGTCCTTGTGACCCTTATATAGGCATAACTCAAATAAATTTTCAGATCTGAGGAAAAACAAAGTCCAAATAGGAGTAACAAAGGAGCAACGGTGCAGGAAGTGCCTGCATTTCCTGCTTCAGTTTGGTACGACACATTGATAATATAACTGGTCTTTGTTTGCATCTTTGGTTTTTCAGACTGGTAAAGTTGCAGAATAAAAATTTTGGTCAATGAAAATGCCCACATTTTCATCTTTGGTTTATACATTAGTGCCTTCTTTTTTACCCTGCATTGTTGTCATACGAAGTATGCGGGTGTATTGGCCTGCGACTAAACTCATCATTGTATGTGCATTTTGTTTTATATAATAAGTATTGTTTCATGTTTCCTAGTGTTCACTTGCATTCCAAATTTTTGCCGAAATTTTATGTGGTCTACACTATTTTTGAAAGTTTTTTTGCCTTGGCCAATCAAACCCCATAACACTCCACCCCCCTTTATATTTTATGTTTTTATTTTTCTATTATATATATTGCCTAGTGAGTTGCACAAGAGGATACATTCTGTTGTCACCTCAATCTGTCGATTTACCTTGTCATCTGTTTAGACCTCCACATCTTGTTGAGATAGAGATCTAAAATGAAAACTCAAAATATTTTATATATGCATATCAAAGTATAGATATTAAGACCAAGATTTTGCATGGGGAGTATAAATCTTTAATTCTTTGTAGAATGGATATAGTTTGGTAGGGACACATCCCTCACGTCACTCTTTTAGTGGCTTTAATTAGTATGATATCAGAAAATAGTTTTCCCTATCCTCCAATTTTATTTTTCCTGATCTTAAACCATTATTCTTCAGATTAACCCGTTTTCAAATACGAGTACTGGCCTTGTAGAGCTTAGCTACTGGAGTTTAGATCTATCAGAAATCAACCCGATAATGTGCGCGCGCGCGCGCATGTGTCTGAAGTGTGTGTGTGCATGTGTGGACCTTTTTTATCTTCTCCTTTTTTTCCCATTTCTTGTGGGGTGGTGGCAAATTTGGGTTTGGGTGCATTTAATGGGGGACTTTCTCCTGCTGATGCAATTATTACTAGCTATTTTAGAATCTGCATTGTACATTCATTTTTACCCAACTTAAATTGATGTGGAGTTTTGGCTAATTGCAATATAGGGTTAGGACATCTGATCGCCAAAACTGAAGATGATTATGTCCAGTTAGCACTGCAGTTGGCTTCTGACATTACAGCTCTCTCAAATTTGAGGACAAGCCTCCGGGATCTCATGTCAAAGTCCCCCGTCTGTGATGGACCAAACTTCACACTTGGTCTGGAGTCAACATACCGGAACATGTGGAGCAGGTACTGCAAAGGTGATGTGCCATCTTTAAGGCATATCAAAATGCTTCAGCAACAGGTGGTTTCTGAAGAACCAGCTGTCAAGTTTTCTGAGCCAACAAGGATCACAATCCCAAGAGAGGGCCATCCTGAATCTATCAAGGCCAATGGATTCAGTCTAGCCCAACCATCTACGCTGAATCTCTCTTGTGAGGAAAATGGGAGTAAGTTGGATCAGAGTACTAACCCAGGCAAGTTGGGCTAAGCTTGTACTTGATCTTGCTGGTGCATATATTGAGGCATTTGAGGAGAGTGGTTGGATATTTTATATGGTCTGGGCCATTTCATAAAAATGCATATTGCCTTTGTGCAAGGTTAAGCCTCCTGCAATGTATATTTATCGTGGCCTCTGCTGGAGTTGAGACTGGTGGTAACAGGTAACTATGGCAGCGACCTTGGGTTACCTCATGTAGGATTCACATTTTTTGGGAAAAGAATGCTGGTGATATCAAAGTTACTGATTTTCGTGTGAAAGATACAAGTCTTAGCATATTGGAATTAGGTAAAGTCATGGGCTGCTATTATTAGGTATGTTAATCGCATTTTTTTCCCCTGAACGATAGTAATTAATGTGGTTTGTAAATTATGAGGAGAGTTTTAGATTTTCTTGAGAATGGCTTGTTCTTTGGTTTCGGGGCATGGCTGGCCAAATCACCTGGGAGGGGAATATTGTTTTTGTTTTTTTATTCCTTTTTTTAGTTAAAACTTCAGTGTATGAATATTTTACCTCCTTGAGCTTGCTTATGGTTGAAAAAAAAAAGGAAAAAAAATTGGAGCACCTAATGTGTGAGAATTATTTGATATGAAGATTTATATGTTCTAGGTTACTTGGGCACTTGAACTGGCTGTATATGCAATTCATATTTCCTTTGGGATCTGCCAACAATGATGAACTGAATGCAATCGAGATATGGTTCCTTTGCCAGAACAAATTTGGGCAGGGTATATCCGACTGATTTCCAAACTGTTATTATAATATTATGTAGACAATATTGTATATTTAGGTTGCATGGAGTTGATTTTGCATCTTATATTTTAGATATTTTTTAAGCAAATGTTTTAGCTTCTTATTTTGCTATCACTTTTGGCAAATTTATTTGCATTACAGTCAGTAATTGGTGCTAGTGTGCTGTTGGGTCTGTACGTCCCAACCCATTTGTAAGAAGACCAATCTATGGTTATGTCATCCTTTTACTCCTCGGTGACTAGGACCGTATTTGCTAGTTGCTGCTACCCTGTTTCAACATTAGGAAGCGTGACTTGTCTAACAGGAAGGCTGGAAGCAGACCATGTTCTCAATAAGAGCTGTCAACTTAGAGATTGCTACTGTAATGCAACAATGGAAATACAATTTAAATGGTTGGGTGAATATATATTTACAGTAATGTTAAGGTTAGGTCAACTTGATGCGACTTGCATCAGGTGACCTTAATTACACCATTGGACAATATATTTTGAAAAACCAACCATTGGATTTGATACGCGTCTAATGTATGTCATGTCTGTTGCAAATCACGGTCAGTTTTTGAAAATTTTCAGTGAAAAACTGTGACCTTTTTGTTTTTCAAAATGTTACCATTTTTTTTACTGTCTGTTTTTTCTGAAACAAACTATTGAATCACTATGAGTTTTTGCACATGACATTATAAAAGGGGTGTCAAATCCAACTCTCGGTTTTACAAAATATACAATGTAAATGGTTGTAATTGAGGTGACCTGATGCAACTCACATCAGGCGACCTAATCTTAGCATTCCTGCATGTGTATAATATATATATGGGTCACGTTTTCCTTACACCCTATTTTGACACCTATATTTACACTTCGTTTTTAAAACGCTACTTATGATAAATATTTTGACGAACCGACCGTTGGATTCGATATTTTTCTTATGCATGTCATGTATGCCAAAAATCATAGTGATCCAACGGTTAGATTTTAAGAAATCTCACTATAAAAACTGTGATGTTTTTTATTAATAAAAAAAATATAATAGTTCTTCACAATAATATATTTCAAAAACTAACCATTGGATCACTTGGATTTTTTTCATACATGACAAACCTCAAATAAGTATCTAATCTAACGGTTGGTTTTTCACAATATTCGACCTACAATGGTATTTGAAAACGAGGTGTAAACATAGGTATCAAAATATGGTATAAAATGAACGTGATCTTATATATATATATATATATAGAGAGAGAGAGAGAGAGAGAGAGAGAGAGAGAGAGAAATGTTCTTATGAGGGATATACCTCATTTTAATTAAAATAAGCTAAGACCCTTGAACCATTGGATTGGAATCTTGAGATGAATCATGCATTAAATGAATGGAGGGCTTGTGTTCTTAGCTGATTTTAGTTAAAATGAGGTATAGCTGATAAGATCAGGACTATATATATATATATATATATATATATATATATATATATATATATATAATCAAAACTTCTAATATCAGGTGCACCTGATGCTTCCCTATTGTAGAGTCACATGCGATGAAAATTTTGAAAAACTGACCGTTGATTAGATACTCCTATCATGTATGTCATGTCTGCCAAAAATCACAGTGATCCAATAGTTGGTATTTGAAAAATGTAACTTTGAATTAACTTTTTTGTTCTTTAAAATGTAATCATTTTTTAGTAGTCAGTTTTCTCATAAACTAACCGTTGGATCACCGTTATTTTTTGCAGGCATGACATACATTATAGGAGTATCTAATCCAACGGTCAGTTTTCCAAAAATTGCAGTGCAAGTGGCTCTATAAGGGTGCACCTGACCATAGCACCTGTGTGTGTGTGTATATATATATATATATATATATTTATTGAATGATCGATCAGAAAAAACAATGCCAAAAGAAGGAAAAGTGCTTAATTAACCGGTGAGGATCCGTCCCTCCACAGTGACTTTTTGATGCATTGTATCATAGTAGGAGTGCATTTTGCAAATTGAAAAACAAGGGCGCCTTTAAGTCTAATCAAAGTGAAAAACAAAAGACTGCTTGGGCTGAAACCTGCTACTGGGGAAGGTGTAGTCATAGGCCTTGCTTCCTTTACTGCCTCAACAACAGTTTGCACTTGTCCTTCACTTAAAGGTTACCAGACTTTTAAGAAATCTGTTGCTTGAGCAGATATATTATGAGTTATGATCCATTCACCAAATGCCAAAATCAGCCAGCCAACACTTAAATGACTATTTCTTAATATATTAGAGCTTAGTATTCAAGTCTAATTTTAATTTATATCATTTCCCCATAATTGTACGCAGTAGCTTACATGCTTCTTTTCCTCCAATTTTCTAGCATTCAAGAATGCTTATACTAAAAAATTATTGGAAGTCTATGTTTTAGTTGCTTTCAAAATCACTCAATCTAATCTTAAGAACATGTTGCAAACAAATGACGAAATCACACAATCTATTTTTAAGAATCTACTTCCTTTTCTTTGTTGCAGAGGGGAGAGTAGATTTTGGGGTGACAAGAACCAAAGCAAAGCAATGAGAGGAGAAAAATGATGCCATTAGGATAGCACCTAGCTTCTAGGGTAGACAAAGCTCGATGGGACAAGATCTTGTGAATTGTGATCCCCTCAAAGAGATGAACAGCTAGAATACCACCAAATTGCAAGCATAGTATTGCTATTTGTTTCAAAGATGCAGAACTTTGATCAGGGTGACTAAATCCATTGCCGATATGAGAGAGAAGAAGTTATTATTTTTGGAGAAACGAAACAAACTCCAGATACAGATATGAAATCCCATTTTCATTAATTTTTTTTCTTCTGTTCTTGTAAACAAAATTAAGTGTACGTTGTATCATATTTTTTGAATACATAGAATATTCAAGAATTCATCACTTGCAAGTTGTAGAAAATAAACGATTTGGCTTGATAGCCTCACAATATCAATCTTTGACCGTTGTTCGCAGTATCTTCACATCATGGATGGGCCTGAATAGCATAGAAAAGCATAAAAGTATGGCTTTAATCAGTAGCCCTTAAAAATAAATGAAACCATTACCAGAAAAAATTGTTAAAACTTAAAACATACAGGACAAACTCACGTGCCTTGATCGTTTAACCAACAAATCTAGCCACAAGCAGCATGAAAAGAGAAGTATGTTTCAAATATGTGCAGACAGGAGCTATAATATTACACAATATGCAGTCTCTTAATTCCTTAAACCAAGGACTCATAATCATCTCATCCAGACAGCATTTCAAGCTACTTTGTTCAAGTAGGGTTGAATAGATTAGGCAAGGCCTCACTACATTGGGCAGTAAGCCCCAATACCAATATTCTATAAATGAATGTCCTCTGCAAAGTTATCATACCCAGATCGGACATCGACCTGGCGGTTTGGAGGTTGGGTCACCGGGTGATTGGTTTCGACTATGGGTTAATCGGTTGGACTGTTTAATATAAAAAAAATATATTACTTTAAATGTATTTTGTATTATTCATAGATGCAGCATTTAGAAATAGTTGAATAATATACATAGTAAAGTAAACAAAGAGGACAACTAGACTAGTGGCAATCATTGTTGCTTTCTTAGACTTTGGCCATGTTTGAGTCCTAGCACCTACACAATTGGGATGGTTTTTGACAAAAGCCAGACAATTGCCAAACCGGTTTGACCACCTGTTTGCACTGGTTCTTTAAAATATGAACCAGTTCAAGTGGTTTATTGTGGGTTTTAGTTTCAAACAGTCAAAGCAAAGAACTGAACCGGAGAGTTCACCAGTTTACCAATCAAACCAGCCAATCTGGTCCGATTCTACTTACAATGGTCCTCTGATCTCTGATAATTTTTTTAAAACCTGTCTTCAACTTAATATTCCAATATTTACTAATTAATAATGTCTAGGATAGTTCTGTATACAACTTGATATAAGAACACAATTTTTTTCAGATAAATAAATGTCTAGATATATTAGGTATGTAAAGATAGTAATCATATTATTAGTCTATAAGTTTATACCAACTCATAAGACAACACAAAGGTTTGCTTTTAATAAGTCCCGTGTTATCATATTCTCTTGCAATCCCATCCCCTTCACATTTTGGATGAAGGTTTTCTTTGACAACCCCTGCCCCCTTTTCTACTCTCTCATACATGTACAAGGCATTTTTAGCCTTCCATTTGAATTTATTTTCAAGATTCAAAACTAGATTATTCTTTAGTTGGATTTAAGTTTCCAAGGTTTGGGTTTTAAACAGGTCTTTTCCTTTGGATAACTAAGGATGGCAAAATACGCCCTGAATATGACCCGAAGGCTGATCTATTTTACAAGTATAATATGCTTTCTAACAAATACTCTTCCCTCTTTTACTTTTCTTTAAAGGTGATAAGGGAGGGGATAGAAAGAGTTATCACAACCCTATCCACAATTTAGTACTTCCAAGATTCAGCAAAACTTTTGTTATTTTCTCTTTTTTAAGAAAATCTTGAAGATTCTAGTCTCTGTGTCCTAAATAAGGTAAGAGACTAGCAATCCAAAAAATCTTCACTCATCTCTTTTTGCTTTTCGGTAATTCAGTCTTATCTTTGAAAAATCATTCCCTTTATTGTTAGGGTTAGGGTCCACCATCTCTTCTACATTCATAGTCAAATCAAAGGGGTCATCTATTTCTCCTAACATTATAGAATTGAGAAAATTCATTGGTTCTTGTGCTTGTTCCTTTGAAGCAGCATAAGTGGTCGGAAGGTTTGTGCAGGTTTGTGCAAAATAATCGTCTTCCATAAGTGATTTTAAAGGAATAGGAATCATCTCTTTTAATTTTTGCTGCTTCTTTTCTTAGACCAACATAATTCAGCCAGTAGAGTAAAGCAGTATTCATCTTTTCAGCTGCTTTTAGTTGGTGGAGATTTTCAATACAAGAAAATCTTCTTCATTGGCAACTAGCAAGTTCCAAGGACCGTATTTGATAGGTGCACCATTGATAATTTTTTACAACATAATAGATCATTATTTTGATCATATCAGGAAAGTCCACCGTTTGATCCCCTTTCAATGGATTTCAAACTCCATATTTCATGGTTTATGAAAAATTTAAGTTTCAGATTTCTTTTTTCTTCAAAAATAATACTTTGATAAAATTCAATGAGAAGTGGTTTAATCTCATCAAATTCAATTTTAGAAATGATATAGGAAAATATCTCTTTTGGTAAAGCTCCTTTGCATTGAGGTTTTCTGATCCAAGGGAGAATCTAATAATCCTGAATTTTTGGACAGGTCCAAGTAACTCAGCCTATTTTCCCAAGTGATTCATTGAAGTTTAAAACGCTAGTCTTACTAGATATTTTCCTGTATCCAGGGTGTAATAAGCATTGGAAATCATTCATTGATTTGAATGTAAGAGCTATCTAAAAAATAAGTCATTTTAGGCAGCCCATTTATTCTAAGTAAAGGGACTTTACGAAAAGACATACCTGTCATTATTATCAGTTTGGACACTACCAAGTCTCTTGATGATTTCCATTCCCCTACATACTCTTCCAAATATTGTATGCTTTCCTGGACAATACGAAAACAACAATTAAAGCATTATTACCTCATGATGGGATTTTATGATTTGAAATTGTACCGATCAAGATTAAATGGAAGTAATTATATAACCAAACTTATCATTCACTTAACAAGGCCCATTAAGAAAGATTTAACAAAGGGTCAAATGATGACAAATAAAATGCTAAATGAAAATTCGAACTCTAGCAGACTCTACAAACTGATAAGTTATACCAACAGCTTCAAAACATATTTCAGGTAAGAAAAAACCCTAAACAAGATGTTAACAAAGCACAAGCAGTTCTTCCTTCTCAACAATGCCTTAAATCCTAACTGTTTGGAGTCAGTTACACAAATCCTTTTTCAACATTTAGTTTTATCTAGGGCCATATCCACCTATAAATATTAGCAATTATTCTTATCTTAACACCTATGCACATTCTTTCTGGCCTTCCTAACTTCTCATGTCCTTTTGGCAACTTCCTATTAAATTAAGTCACTCCTCCATACTAATGCACTAAATGGTCCTCATCGCACATGGTCAAATCATCTTATTAAACTTCTCTCATCTTGACCTTGACTGAAAACACCTCTAATTTCTTGTAGATGCATTCTCTCTTTTTTTTTCTTTTTCTTTTTTCTCGTAGTGTCAGTCATCTATCTTAACATCCTTATTTTGGCTAAACTTAATTTTTTAAAACATACTATCTCTTAGCTGCCAAAACTGCCCATATAATCAGTCTTATATAATTTTCCCTTTATCTTCTTTTTCCCTTTCTCATCTGAGATTAGTTAATTTACATGCCCCCACACATTGAAACTAACAACCCTGTTTGACTTCAACTGGTTTAGGTGGCATTTGGCGTAGCTTTTGGGGGGTTTAAATGGGCTTTCAAGGCCTAAAAGTCATTCCAGAGGGGAAAAAAATGTGGTGGGTTTATCAAAATGGACCTCGGGAGAAAGCTCATCTCCTAAAAGTCCATTTGATGAAAGCTACCTAGGGTGGCTTTTGAAAAACACAATTTAAAACCCAATTTTACTCTCATAAAGTAATATTTTATACCCATCTTACTCCACTGAAAACACCTTTCTGAAAAATATGCCCCCACTAAAGTTCAAAATATACATACATACATACATATATATATATATATGCACATACAAGAAATTTATTGTAAGGTGCACCTACATAGGGCTAATGGAAAAAGAGATTTTGAAAAACCAACCATTGGATTAGATACACTTTTTATGAATTCCATGTTCGTAAAAAATCATAGTGATCCTAACGGTCGATTTTTGGGGGAAAAAATGACTGGGAAAAAATGACATTTTGAAGAAGTGCATCGAATCCAACGGTCAGTTTTTCAAAATCCGTTCTACAATTAACTCTATGCAGATCACCTTACGCAACTTTGCATAAGGTTCACCTTATAACAGACTCCCTATATATATGTAAATCAATTTTATCCTCATAAAGAAATACTTTATACCAACATCGCCCTCATTCTAAAATTACAATCTTATGACACATTTAACCTGAAAATTTTCCAACAAAACCGGCATTAATATTCGCCAAATGCTTTTTTTTTTTTTAGCTAAATGTCTTTTTAAAGTCATTCTCATTCTTAGGAATCACTTCCCTACAAAGATTTTTTTTTTTTTTTAAAATGAAAATCTTTGCCAAATGGCACCTTAAACTTTTGAACCCTTTGCCAGGCATTACTAGAAAACCTTCCTCACGCCCCCCCCCCCCCCCCCCCATGCACACACCCACACATATTGAACTGAAAAAGAAATCACTTACAAAAGGAAAGAAAAAAAGAATGAAAAGAGTGCATCAATCTTATATTATTAAAGCATTTGCATAACATGAGATGATTGAGCCAGCCTGTACTAACAAGAAGGGATGCCCCTTGCCCCCTTCCCCTTCAAGGAATAAATAAATAAACAAACTATAACTGCAGCCACTTTCCCTCATTTTGAAGATTTTTTTTTTTTTTTAATATAATTTTTTATCCAAACCGTCGCGATGTTCCAGTCCAGAAACACAATAGTGTGACTTGTCTATGACACAAAAGACTACTTTTGCCTAATAGAAAACATAGCCTAAAATAGACCCTTTCCCCAATGTGTGTGTGTGTGTATCTTATAACTGGTTACTCAAACCACTCATCCCCTTCTCAAATTTTTCTACCAATGAGCTATGAGGATGCTGCATGCCAAGGTATCAAGGAAAATATAAAAAAAATAATATTAATAATTAATTAAAAGGACCATTGACACTGACAGTAACAGTGATGATGCATGGAAATGGGATGATAAGAAATAAAATGTCAACAGCTAAAAGTTATGATTCAGGTACAAATAGAAGAAGAATGCCAAAAACTTACTCTAAGGAAATAATTGATTAACCAGATTTTGGACATCAACTTACAATTTTCATATATATATATATATATATATATATATATATATATATACGAGATAAAATAACTTGTATCCTTATATAAAAAGGACAAGAAGTCCTACACAGTCACAAACACAAATGTAAGCAAGAAAGAGGAAAAGTAATGAATATACAAAAGACACCAGAAAGGAGTAACACTCCAGCTTACAATCTTCATATTACTCTTAGCATCTATGGCAAAGAACATATAATAGAAGTCTATACGTCAACAGAAAAAGTAGGTGTCAATGTGTCATCATGAATTATGCAGTTTCATGCTCGAAGCCCGTCTGAAAGTGCTAGAAAAACTCAAACGGAAATGACAATTATATAAGGGTGATTTTCAGAAACTGTTCCAGGCATGGGGTTGAAACCAGATGGCCCTTACCATCCTGCATGCCAGCTAAGTAGGTTATAGAGAAAAGAAACAGTTGGATTATCCATGTCAAGCATCATAAATATTCTTCCTCGTAGTGATAAGACGAGATTACTGATGCTCACTACATTCAAAAGAGTTCACACATTTCAACAATAATCCTAAGAGATTGATAAAATAAATAATAACGGTAACTGAGGAGAATCATATCAATACCATCAAGTGACGGAGCTGGTGCCAATGTAATAAAAAACTGGCTTCCATTTGTATTTGGACCAGCATTTGCCATGGATAAAATTCCAGCTCCGGTATGCTTTAACTCTGGTTTTATCTCATCGTCAAACTTTGAACTGAAATGCATCAAGAAACAAGTCATAGAATGCCCCCCCTCAAAAATGAAGGTTTTAACATAGAAGGTTCCTGATTTTTTAGAATTATTACATGCAAGTGACCTATGTTTAGAGTCCAATAAGGGCCTAATATGTGAAGTGAATGACCAAACAGGTTACAATGTTATGCTATTATATGAATTCGAAACTTACTGTTAACAGGGAGGAATATCTGATGTGTGATCAATCGAGATCCAAGATTTATAATCACAAAACTGACCAAAATGAGATGTAGCCAAAAGGAACATGGAATATATTCGATAAAAAAAATAGACAATAGGAAACTGAGACTGAAGAAATTATAGAGTGCATTATAGCAGCAATCATTTCAGAAGAATCCCATATAAACATGCAAGTTCTCTTCTTGCTTCTGGAGTACGGTAGAACATCTTGTCCTCTTTTCATTAATAATGTAAGTCATTGCCTTTCCAAAAAAACATGCAAGTTCTCTTCCCATCCTTTATTTTTAGTGCTTAAGATATTAGCTTTTCTACCACTTGTCATCGTGAACAGTTTTTACAAAATATGTTAGAGAATGGCTCTAACTTATAAATATTAGCCAATACAGATTGTATGAACATATACGAATCTGTCACATATACATATCAGTAGGCATCAACAATTTTTCATCGTAGTTAAATGGTTAAAAACCAATAGATATTTCTATATTTAGTAGTTGGCTAAATATTGTAGTTATTATTTGATAGTAGTGATTGTATAAATGAACACAATTAAAACACTAAATACACAGCATTGAAGCATACTAACAATAATAGGCGATTGCATTACACTTCATTAATCACGGGAAGATAATCCACAACCTTGATGACCTTCTTACGAACAATATATCAATTTGGACAGATCTGTTTTCTAAAAAATGATGTTTGCAACCCTCATAAACTTACCGAAAATCTACATCCAGGAGGTCCAAGAGAACACAATTTTTGAAAGGACCCCAGGGTTCAATATGAAAATGGAAAGAGCATCCTTTAAAGATTGCAAAAAGAAACAAGGGAATTGATAGAGATACACAATACATAAAGGATGGGGAAAAAGATATACATTTTTTGGATACCAATACATGTTGGCATTACCCGTTGGACCATAATATACCTTATTTTGGGGTGTATAGAGCATTAGAGCCAGTGATACATCATTCAATACCAAAAGAACCTTGCTTCAAGCTCATCAAGGATAATGCATATTTGCTGTTAATAATTGTGAAATTGCGGCTCATGAATACAACAGTTTCAACTTCTAGTAACTAAGACAAAATAACATTAAAATGATTCAAAATTCCATTTTCTTTTGCTTTCATTAGTTTTTTCAGCAACCAAACAAAGGGTGATGGTTTATTGAAATCCATAATAAAAAGAGAATAAAATTATAAATGCCACCAATTATCCCAGAGATTTTCCAGATCGGATAAATTATAAGGAGCATTCTTCATATCACAACAACACTATATTATTTAAGAAGCTAATTGAAAACACAACAACCACCCTATATAATTCAAACTCAAATTCAAACTTTAGAAGCTAGAAGAACTTCCCCTATGTAATTAAGAATTTAAAATGAAAAAGTATACCCATAAATGGATTCTCCACCCCTTCCCGTCCCGGTGGGATCCCCACCCTGCACTATAAAATCCTGCACCAAATAAATCAATAGTCATGTAAATAGTAAATTCCTTCAGTAATTTTTTTTTTTTTTTTTTTTTAAGATTGTAGAAAAAGACAATTTTCTAGTTCTGTCAATAAAACCATAATGTGAGTGTGTAACATAAACATATCCATACTGAACTTAATAAAGTCCAATCCCAGTTAAATGGGGTATGATATATATATATATATATATATATATATATAGAGAGAGAGAGAGAGAGAGAGATACTTTGATAATTCTGTGGAACTTGACATTGTCGTAATATCCTCTGCGAGATAATTCGATGAAGTTCCTGCTAGTTCTCGGAGAGTGCTTGTAGTATAGCTGCGTTTTTCAGGAGAATATTTTTAAGAAAAAAAAAAGGAGGGGAAATGCAAAGGAACGTAAATTATTAATCAATGTTCCGTTCGGTCAATGAAAAAATAAAAAAAATAAAAAATAGCATCCACGAATCTTAAATTTTCCATTATTTGTACCTGAGAAAAGTAAAATCTCCACTATATCAAGCCTAATACAAACCCTTCGGCTTAGTAGAGGCGAGTCCTTCAATTAATTTTTCAACCAAAAGAAAAAAGGAAGTCCAAAATGTCTTTTCTTAATTTTCTTCCGTTTTCTCAGCAACATTTACATATTTACATCTATATATATATATATAGAGAGAGAGAGAGAGAGAGAGAGGCGATACCTCAACAGTGAAAGAACCCATGGAAGTCTCGAGTGTGACCTCCGGAGTGCCTCCTTCTGCACTAGCCCACATATCAGAGAGAGAGAGAGAGAGAGAGAGAGAGTTGTGTAGTCTGAGACTCTGAGCTGAGGAATGGCAGAGACAAAGCTGAGGAGTGTACTTAGCCTAGATCATAGAAGAAGACCTTTATCGGATCTTATTTGGGCCTCGTTTAGATGGATCTAAACATGGACTGAAACATACGTTGGCCAGGGTCCTTTGGATTATTCCTGCTTCAAGGGAAAGTCCATAGGCCGGGCCGGCCCAGTCTTTTAAGGTTTCAATGTACGGATTTCAGATTATAATATGGACGCCACTTCGGTTTCTTATATAAATATTTTAACATTTTGTGGAAAAGACGAAACGGTCCGAACAAAGGGGACACAGTGAACATATCAAACACAATAAAACTCCCACTACAGTGAAATTACCAATATAATGAAAACATCTAGCACAATATTTTTTTGTGTTTTCACTGGATTGGGTATCTTAATTATATATGCTAGAGTATTTTCATTTTGTTCGGAGCAATTTTGTTTTTTCAAGAAAAAATTTTTACTGCGAGAATCTCTCGATAAACTTAAGAAACTTGAAAAACTTTTGAATAATTTTTTCAAAATTTTAAGGACGGGGATATTGCAATCCCTTAAAAATGATATTCACACATCGTTAGTTTTTAGACCCCAAAATTTGATAAACAAATCCCAACAAACTTTCCTTAATACCCCGAACCCAAATTTACTTCTATTTGTATTGACAACTACACCCCAAGCTGCATTTTTCAAATTCGTTCCTATCTCTCTTTCCCTATTTTCTAAGGCTCCGGCAACTCCTCTCTTCTCCTGCAGCCCTCTCTTCAATGGAGGGATTCCAGGTTATAATATGGAGGTGACTTTGGGTTCCTATATAAATTTTAAGGGTGGGGATATTACAATCCCTTAAAAATAATATTCACACTTCGTCAGGTTTTAGACCCCAGAATTTGATAAACAAACCCCCACAAACTTTCCATAGTACCCCAAACCCAAATTTATTCCTATTTGTATTGAATCAATGACTACACCCCAAGCCCCATTGTTCAAACTCATCTCTCTCTCTCTCTCTCTCTCTCCCTTCTAAGGCTCCGGCAACTCCTCTATTCTCTGCAGGCCTCTCATTCCTAGCTGCACTCTCTTCCTTGGCAGCACTATCTCCCCCTTAATTTTTAAACCTTTCTCTTTTCCACTTTCTCTCTCTTCATGTCTAAACCTTGAACCTTAAACCTGTTAGCTAGGTTCACTTCTCCCTCTCTCTATATATAAATAAATTAATTGGTTTTGAAATTTTAAGCATTTGTCCTCTTTTCTTTTTTTCAAAATCGCAAGTCGTACCGAGTTACAAAATCGAACAAAGTTGATTTCTTCGATAAGAGAAAATAGAAAAAAAAAAAAAAAAATGTTATCCAAAGCCATAAAGTATCACTTGAACCATATAGCAGTTGTAATGGGGTAGTTCTTAAGGTGACTATTGCTAGCTAATAGAACATATAAAATTAGAACTTTGATGCATATGCACAAGGGAGATTGGGAAGGAAAAGTTTGTTCCTATTTTTTTTTTTTTCCCTTTCCCTTCAAGGAACATAAATAAGGATAATTAATTATTCATAGAGGTTTCCCTCTCTCTATTGTAAGGGATATATCTCATGAGTTTCGAGCTCAAAATGTAAATAGAAAGAGTGACGGGAGATCTTATCCTATGGGATCAGGTGTTGGACTTTGCAACATTCTCTAATGTTATAATTTGTAACTGAAAAAGAAATAAATTAAAGAAAACCTCATGAGCATTATATTTTAAGTACGCAGGTAAAAAAAACATAGAATAAAAGGTTTTTAGAGTTAAAATTCATGTTTTCATTTAAGTCTATCAACTTTGGTATATTTCAAAACTTCCAAAAACTAAATCAAATTGGCTCCACTCCCTTAATGCTATATAGTTTTTAAATAAACTGACGCGCAAATGGTTTAAAAATTATATTCATGTCTTATTTTCTATGCAAGATGAAACAAATTAATTTACAAGAACTTATTAAACAATGATGAAACAAAAAGCAATCAACATCATCTTCATCATACTAGGTTTTTATGTTTTCCTCCAAACAGACCCTTATACGCGAGTGTTTCCTCCATGCTTGCAATTGATTTATTTTTACTTGGTTTTGTGTATTTTGTTGATTCCCAATTTCCGTACACACATGCATGCCTATAAAATTTGCTAGGAATCGGTGGCAAGGAGGGTGTTATTAGGGGAAACGGATTGTAATATAGACTTGCAAAAGAATGTAATTAATCACTAATTAAGCAGGCTCAAGTGCCTACACTCCATATATAATTATGGATAGGAGGTAATTCCTCCACACTAGTTCCACTATGAAGTATGAATACGGGGAAAATAGAAGTTTCCCAATATAGTAGGTGGAAAATTTTAATGCTTACTAAAGAGGAAAAATGCAGGGTTCCAGTCGGTGGGATTTTCGTGCAGCCCTGACGGGTTCTACTTGAATACCTCATGTCTCTGTGTAGAAATCCCGTCAATCTACATATAAATAGAAGTTTTGCTAAAAAAATCCATTTATTTAATGCTTATTAAAGAGGAAAGAGGTGAGATCCCATGAACAATAATGAGTTCCACCCATGCCACCCATATTTCTATGTTTCTGCTTAGAAATCCCGCACTGAGGGATCGAGAAATATAAGTTTTGGTGGAAAATTTTATTTATTTATTTAATGCTTACTAAAAAGAAAAAAGAAAAGAATTCCTGTGCAATTATGATGGGTTCTACGTACCCCATATCTCTCATTGAAATTGCACCGATGGCCGGGATTCCTAGTAGAGGTTTGCTAAAGAATATTTTGGTCTCATAGAATTAGATGCTTCGTCTTTCAGTCACAGTACATATATATATATATATATATATATATATATATATATATATATATATTCCAAATAAATCTCAATTCTTTATTTATTATCAATGAGAGAATATGCTAAAAAAAAAAAATGTTGAATCATCCCCACATCATTTAAGATATACTTTTTAAAGAATTATTTTGGGACAGATAACATTTTCCATTTCAGTTATTGTTACTTTTAGTTTTCCTCCGTAACATAATTAACAAGTTGTCTAGACCCTTATTTTTGAATAATCTGATGCTAGAAATTCTATTAATTCAAGGTTAATTAATTAACTAGATAAGGCAAGTCAATTGATTGAATAGAATTATGAAATTTATCCTTGAATAGCGCGCGGCAGGACTTCCAAATAGAATTAAGTTTACCATACTAATACTAATTTAAAAGCATCTTGACGTTACAAACATATATGCATGCACGTTATAGAATTCAAAAGGAAACATATAGATATAGACGTGTTAGGTAACTTTGAAACTTAGACAAAATAGACTACACCCTGTCCGATCTAATTTATAGCAAAAATAATCACCTATAGATCATCACATGGAAATAAGAATCAATCACAATCTTTGATCAGCACGATCAAAAGAGGTTACATATATAGTTTACCATACTTAAAACCTAAATTCTCGTATAAGCTCATATATGCATGTATTAGTACCCATAAGAAAATTACTATATATAATTATATGTTCCTCTTGAGTTCCGTTCTTGGGAGGACTTCCTTATATGAGGACTTGGCTTTTTGGTTAATGTAAAATGAGTATTTTGAAAAACTGACCGTTGGATTTAATATTCTTCATATGTATTACAGGAATGCCAAAAATTATAGTGATCAGACCACTAGGTTTTTAAATACAGACTGTTAAACATTGTATAGATATTTAATTTTTCAAAGTTTGTATTTAAGAAACCAGTGGTCCGATCACTGTTATTTTTGGCATGTCTATCATACATAGGATCGAAGAATATTAAATCCAACAGTCAATTTTTCAAAATACCTATTTTACATTGGCCAAAAGACTAAGTCCTTATTATAAGGAAGTCCTCACAAGAACGAGACTCAATATTTTTTTCAAGAAAAAGTCAGTGCCCTGTAATCAAACATTCAAAATCAGGCCCCCTACAAAACACCCTATTAATACTATATAACAACCACAAATCTCCCTCCCTTTCTCTCTCTCTCTCTCTCTACACACAATAAATCCCAAGAACCCTTCAAAATAAAAACCCTTCTCCTTCCTTTTCTTATGGATCATCAACCCACATCCGAAAAGCATCAACTTCTCCCTTTTCCCATCACCATCAAGAGACAATTAACCTACACACTCTATTTTTTTCTTCTCTTAATCCTTTCCACCATTTTCTTTAATTTTCTAAATCCTTTTCAGACACAGTCTCTTCAACGTATTACTTATTCTTGGTCCCAAGTTCTAGGAACCAATCTAAACTCATTAGCAGAAGGAGGAGGAGGTTGTGATTATTCTAGTGGTAGATGGGTTCGGGTCGACGAGAGTTACCCGCTTCAATCCTACGGTGAGAACTGTCCGTTTCTTGATCCGGGTTTTCGTTGCCGGCAAAATGGACGGAAAGATGATGATTATCTCAAGTGGCGATGGCAACCGGATGGCTGTGATCTTCCAAGGTATCAAGATTTGTCTTGGAGTTGTCCCATATAATGTCTATTAGTGCATATACCACTACATGCATGGCTGTACTTTTTCTTTTCTTTTTTGCCCTCTCTCTCTCTCTCTCTCTCTCTCTCTCTCTCTCTCTCTCTCTCTGGGGGTTATTTAAAATTTACCCAAAAAGTTATGTTGAGACATGAGAATGCTATTAGTTGAAATCTGAAGCACTTTTGGGAATCAAAATTCTAGTTCTTCCTTAGTTATCAATTTATTTATTTTTTGGGTCAACAAGAAGATTTGAATTTCTTTTTGGTTTTTTGGAAGCAAACTCTTTGTTAGTTCATATCACATTAGGCAAAATGGATAGTAAAAAACAAAAACAAGAAAATGCTACTGCTTGTTTGATTTGTGAAAATATTTTCTGTTTTCATTTTTATTAAAATTTTCATAAACCAAACAGGCCTACGTTTTTTATCTAATCCTTCTAAAGGGTTAATTAAGGTTCATTTTAGATGCTTTTTTGAAAGAATATTTTGGGATATATATAACATTACTTAAAAAAAAAAAAAGGAAGAAAAAAAGAAGAAGAGAATTGATGCAGTATTAAATTTTTTTTATTTGTTATTTTATTTTTAAGAATACTAATATTTGTTGTACCAGTAATGATGGGCTGACATATTATAGTCAGTTTCAATTATTTATATAGGCGGTTTTGTAGTATTTTTGTCATTTGTGATAACTCTGATACTCTAATATCTTGGTTTATCTGATGAAGTTCTTATCTTTTTCCCCACACACACACACACACACACATATATATATATATATATATATAAATACATACCTCAACAACATATGTGTATAAGTTTGTATAGCTGCAGCTGTTTGCAGGCAAACTAGGGAGGTATGTCCTCTTATGCTGAGGGTGCACCCATTGGAGGGTGTCCTCTGGGATATTTATTCTAAATTAAACCACCAATGATTTGAAATTCTCTTAATCCAAATTTGTGTTCAAAAAATAGCTGCTGGGTTAGCAGAGCATCTATTGATGCATTTTCCAAAGTCTTCGTTGTCGAATCATCGACGTGGCTGCCATTTTGAGCACTTGACTAATCTTATGAATAAATTAGATCATTCTACAACCGTATGATTCAAGTTCCGTTTGGATTAACTTTGCCTAAACTCTCTTCAGCTATCAATTTAGAGTTTTGTCCACCCCATCTTTTCACATATGATTCAAGTTATTATCAACCCATTTTTTAAATTTGAATGAAATTTTAAGTTCCAAAAGTAATTTTAGGAAAATTAACCCCAAGGGAGGCCTTAGTCTTCTAGATTTATGACTTGTTGCACGCTGGAGAGAGACTTCTTGAATCATTTCAGCTAATAATTTTTTAATGGAACGTACATGCGTGATGAGTCGGGGGCTAGGAAAAACTTGAACCAGTCTTATAAGTTCTTTGACTCAAAGTTGCAAAATGTTCTTAATTTCTTTTTCTCCTTTTCCCACTGTCCCCCACTCCGTTGTTTATCAATTTTTTCTAAGTTCTGTTTGGATCTTGAAAACGAGGAGAAAAATAAAAGAAAAAGGTTAAAAAGTAATTAGAAATAAATTACTTTCTAAAGTATTTTTCAAACATTTTCCTCTCATTTTTGTAATGTTTTTATTTCTTTCTCCTAATCTCAGATTTAATGCAAGTGAGCTTCTGGAAAGGAGTAGGAATGGACGGATAGTATTTGCAGGAGATTCTATTGGGAGAAACCAGTGGGAGTCTTTGATTTGCATGCTTGCACAAGCAGTTTCAAACCAATCTACCATTTATGAAGAAAATGGAAACCCCATAACCAAACACAAGGGCTATCTTTCAATTCGATTCTACGAATACAATCTCACTGTCGAGTACTACCGAGCGCCGTTCCTAGCTGTCATAGGCCGCCCGCCAAAGAATTCGTCTGATCAGATTCACAGCACCGTCAAGGTCGACAAGCTGCACTGGCACTCGAGACGGTGGGTCGGAGCAGATGTTCTAGTTTTCAATGCTGGTCACTGGTGGAACAAAGAAAAAACTGTAAAGATGTATGGAAGTTTTCTTTCATGTCTCTCTATTGATCATCCATCAGAACCCTAAAACTATGTTTCGTTCTTTCTTTTCTGCATCTTATCACAATTAGTAGAAATTATTTGTCAGCTGAATCTGGGGAACTGAAATGATGACTACTACTAACTTGTATTTTGTGTGTTTTAGGGGATGCTATTTCCAGGAAGGAGAGACTGTGAATACGACCATGGATGTGATGGAAGCATTTCGGAGGTCTCTACAGACATGGAAATCATGGGCTATTGAGAATTTAGATCCCGAAAGGAGTCATATTTTCTTTCGTAGCTACTCGCCGGTACATTACAGGCAAGTATGCTGAATTGTGTGTTTGGAAGAAACTCGAAAACAGAACTTACAGTTGAACTAAACTCAGTCTAAAGGTTTTGATCAATAACATCGGATGCTGAGTTCTAAGGTTTTAACATGTGGTATTGCAGGAATGGTACGTGGGATGATGGGGGTCAGTGCGATAACAATATGACACCAGAAACAAACTACACAAAGCTAGAAGCTGAGCCGTTGAATAATTTATTCATTTCTGATGTTATTAAACAGATGGAATATGGAAACAGAAAGGTTCAATTCTTAAACATTACATATCTGACAGAGTTCAGGAATGACGGTCACCCTTCAATCCATCGTGAGCCAGGAACTCCAGTTCCATATCCTCAAGACTGCAGCCATTGGTGCCTACCTGGAGTGCCAGATACATGGAATGAACTTCTCTATGCTCACCTTCTGTCAAAGGGGTATAGAATCAGGTGAATTTTTCTCTGGAAGATACATGAAAGGGAATTTTTTGAAAAAATGTTGCCTAAAGAAATTGTTTCAATTTTGAGGGTTGTACATGTTTGGGCTGTTTCTACTCGGCTAATTCCTCTGCATTTTCATCGGGGTTCACTTCACTGGCTTCGATTTCCTTTACTTTCTCAAGCTGCCTCAAGAGATACAACCTTTCTGGTCCATATGTGGAGGGTATCTGCCAAACAAAAAGAATTATTGGAGTATGATATCTACAGGTTTGACACAAGAAGAATTTGAATAATCTGTTAGGGTCAGAAGCTACTCACCAGAGATGGTACATATCTTTGAATGGCAGCCAACATGGCAGCATGCCCAACTGCAGTAACCTGTGGGACATTAGTTGCAGCTTAGACATTAGGTCACCATGGATCAAGTGTTGAGAGAAACAAAGCATACAGTTAATGTTTCTTCTGGTCATGTAAACTGTAATCATACATGAAGGAAGAATGAGAACGGAGAATATGTAAAATTTAGATGTTCTAAGATAAAAGTCCATGCCAAAATGGGTGGATGGTCCTGTCTTTTTGTTCTTTCCCATATGGTGGATGATTGCACCCATAAATTGACATTTTCTGCCAAATAGCAGCAATTCGTTGGACCAAATCGACTACAAAAGCATCCTAGAGACACAAATCTGGTATGACTTTAAGCATAACAAAAGCCCCCAACCTCAGAAAGTTTCCCACTAGCCCATGCCCAGACCCATCAAGCTCCATTGCAT